>CM076581.1:1622298904-1622366066 GCA_034641835.2 Pinus albicaulis
TAAAAATGATCAAGCCTGGCTAAAGAACCAAGTCTTTAGTCTGACTAAGAAAAGGTTAACTGGACTGGAAATAATGATTAAAACTGTTGGAAACCTTTAAAACAGCTGAAACCACCCAACAGGGGAATCACAAGAATGCGATCCCTAGTGGAGTTGCTAGTTCTGTTTCGGGAAATAACTCCCTAGAGGTCGTTGGGTCTAAAACCTCCACAGATCAGGGCATGATATTCAAGAAGGACTCACACAACCAAACTTGTAAGCTAAAAACTAGATAACATCGACTGTAGAACTCACCCGTAATCCTACGTTTGATGTAGATCCCGCGGGGTCCAAACTCCCAACAACCCTTCTTCCTCTTCAACCTGGAAATCAAGAAAGAACGTGCACATAAATCTAGTTTTACAGCATATATTTCTCCTAAATTTCAGTGTAATCCACGTGAAACATCATATAAACAATAATAAATGCTTAATTAACAATATTTGCACATATATAAGCAGATATTAACACGTGAATTCGGGAACAAGATGGTTCTTCTTCATTACGAACATCATGTACAGTAATAGAAAGGTGGAGAGATCACCTAAATCCTTCCACGATCTTCGAACAGACCTTCGTCCGGATCCGTCCCGCCCTTGCCTCGCTAGGATACTTTCAAGACTTATGCACACTAGATGACATATAAGCTGATGAACATCTCCAGGAAACAAGGGTTTCCTGTAAAAATCTGGGAAGTGTAGGAGGCACGGGAAATCATACTTGAATTGGGGCTCCAACAGAGTATAATGTCTATAAATTTCTCTCTCCCTTAGGCCATGCATGTGAGGGGCTTTTATACTCCCTCAAAGTAGTTTCAATCAGTTGGAAACAGTTGGCCACGGGCTGGGGTGGTTGAATTACGGGAATAACCATCAACCCAGCCTCGAAAATAGGGATTTTATATATTTTTTTAATGATTTTAATGGCATAAGCGGAAAAGTATATATGGACTCGCGTATACACGCGGAAAATTCTGGGCATACCCGCGTATGGGATTTGAAACACTGTTTTTTATGAACTTTTATCCAAGTCTGTGGGAATGGGTGCCCAAGGCCAAAGAGACAATCATGAATCACATGAGGGTGAAAAATGATGCTATAACAGAGGCATGGTGAGATATGTTGTGAAACTACTAGAAATATTTGGTATGGTTTAATGTAAGTCCATGGCTACACTGATGGAGATGAAAATAAAGAATTCATGTGGAGAAGTTGCAAGACCTAGTCTGATGAAGCCCTCTAAGTATCAAAAATTGATTGGGGCATTGATGTTCCTTATGAACACTCAACCGGACATATGTTTTGCAGTGAAAACTTTGAGTCAATTTGTGACAGAGCCCCTACATGCACACTTGATTAATGCCAAGCATGTGAAGAGATATTTATAAAGAATGATTAATCTTGGACTGAGATATACTATCGAAGATGTGAGACTCCATGGTTACGCTGATGTTGACTGGGTCGGAAATTTTATTGACATGAAGATCACATCATGGTGTTGTTTTATCCTTGGTTCTATCATGATATCTTATATGAGTAGGACGCAGAAGTTAGTTACCCTTAGCACGGTTGAGGTTGAGTATATTGGTTCTAGCATGGACAATTGTGAGGCAGTATGGTTGAGGAAGCACTTTAGAGAGTTGTTTGAGCAGGTATTGGATTGGACAATGATCTATTGCAACAATAACAGTGGGATCCAACTTTTTTAGAATCTAGTGTTCCATGACAAGTCCAATCACATTGAAATTATATATCATTTCCTCTAAGTTATGTGGCAAAGACGGGCCATAAGACTCCATCACATTTCGGCTAATGAGAAAATAACTGAAATACTTACCAATGATTTGTTGAAATGGAAGTTCTTGTTCTTTAGAGAGCATATTGGATTGATGGATATGACCCTCTCAAGCAAGGGTCATGGTTGATCGAGAACATTGATTTATGCTCTTCCCCCCTATTTGAGCTCCCAAGGAGAGGAATTTAGTCGAAGAGCTCTTGGGGTTGAGGGAAATCTTGAACAATATAATAGTTGTGATCCTTACCTCATGGTAAGTAGTAACCTACCTATTGTCTGACAATAGGATAGTTGTGATTCTTACCTTTCATGGTAAGTAGTATCCTGGATATTGTCATTTTCGGGAGTATGCATGATCCTTGTCACTTGTGACAAGTGGGTATCTTCCCCTACCATCAAGTCTAGGACTTGACAGAGTATACCCCAGTATGCATCCTACCCACAGGCTAGGCTTGTTGGGATTACTACGCATATGGCTAATGAGTGAGGAGACTTGAGATAGTGTGTGATCCTTACCATTTATGGTATGTGATATCTCGCTCAAGTGATGGGATGCAAATGTTCTTCCACTTGACTCTTGAGGGTCAAGGTGGGAAGATAAACTAATAATAGGATATTTGTGATCCTTACCTCATGGTAAGTAATATCTTGCATATTTTCCTTGGATACATTGTGGAATATTTATCTCCCCTATGATGTGTAACATCAGACCTTGTGGATTTGGTTACTGTAGCAACAAGACTTGTAGATTTGTTGACTTCAATAGAAAAAAGGATTTAATTATAAAAATACACAAGAGGTATTTATAATAACAAATATTTATTGATATGATATAATACGATTGAATGATTACAATGAGGCCCTGCTTTTATACCTATGCGGGTGACCTTTCATGAATAGGCATGTCTTTTAGACATGCCTTTTCAGTTAAATAATGACTACTTAACATAATCCTAATTAATTAGCTAGTAATTACATTTATTCTATTTTATTTTATTAATGACTATATTTATTACATTAGTTATGAATTAGGTTCATAACATGATGACTCTTCTTCTTTAGATTCGAAAGTGTTTAACGTATGAGCAAAGATGAATAGAGATGAGAAGAGATGAGTAGAGATGAGAAATGATGTGCAAAGATGAGAGAATATGATATATGATAATATGAAACAATGATGATGATGAAACATTTCAGATGATATTTATGATGCAGTCAAAAATTCCTCCTAGCTAAGAGGGAGTGTTGAAATTTGGCAGCTCAGGGAAAATTCCCTCCTTTTGGAAGCTTTCCTTGCCCTAAGAGAACCCTACTAGCCCTTGGAAGAATTTAATTTTATGAAGGAAAAATATTATTTTTAATGTGAAACCCACATCTACACAAAGTTCAAGTCGACCTAGGTAGGGAAATTTAACCTCATCAACCACATATAAATATGTAGGAATATACAGGGTAAGTTCCGTAGATCAAGAACCAAAGGTCACTGCTCACAAACAGATCACAAATCAGTACACCAGTATAATCATGTGGTTAAAACCCTCAAAGAAGGAAACAATCCACGCCCTAAGCCAACGCGGCCACTTCGGGGAATTTATTAATATAAAAAGAAAAGTTACGTATGTTTCTCTCATAAACGGTTACCAGACAAATGACCCTCCATGCTCTTTAAATAGAGATCATGGACCAATCGGGTGGTAAGCCACGGATCAAGTGTCGTTAATACCGAGATGAGAGATAACTATTGGATCACTACAAATCGTCACTGTCGGATTATAAGTTACAAATGTACATGGTAAAGAAACACACTTTACCTAACTCTACATTAGACTAAGTTATTCTTAACTATTTCCTATGTGTTGGAATATCCTAACATCCCCCCTTAAGAATAACTTGGGATAGGATTGAAGGATTTACAAAGGTGACACAAAAGGAGCCTATTTCCTATGTGTCGAAATATCCTAACATCCCCCCTTAAGAAAAAATTGGGATAGGATTGAAGGATTTACAAAAGTGACACAATAGGAGAAGCAAGGAGGCATTAGAGCCTATCCCCCCTTAATGACAACTTTCCTGAACTCCAAGCATGGATCGAAGTTTGGTAAACTTCGCTTCTGTGAGAGCCTTCGTAAAGATATCGGCTACTTGATCATTGGTCGGACAATACTGCACTTCAAGAACACGATCATGAATGAGCTTTCTAATGAAGTGTATGTGGATTTCAATGTGTTTCATACGCTGATGCTGAACTGGATCTTTACATAGCTGAATGGCACTCTGATTATCACACCAAAGTGTAGTTGGATGTTGTTGATGGAGACCAAATTCAGACAGGATCTGATGAAGCCACATGGCTTCCTTGCTGGCTTCAACTGCACCACGATACTCTGCTTCTGCTGAAGAAAGGGAGATGGCACTTTGTTTCTTACAAGACCAAGTAATAGGTCCTGAACCAAGAGTGAATACATATCCTGCAGTGGACTTCTGATCATCAGGGTCACCAGCCCAATCAGAATCAGTGAAACCAATCAACAAGGGAGATGCTCCTGCACTGTAATGAATCTCGAACTGAATTGTACCTCGAATATATCGAAGTATTCTTTTAGCTGCTTTCTAGTGACTTTCATGAGGTTGGTGCATAAACTGAGCGACAAGACCAACGGCAAAGGAAAGGTCAGGACGGGTATGGGTTAGATACAGAAGTTTACCAACAAGTTGACAGTATAAGGTAGCATCAACTTCAGGGGTAGTACAAGTGATTGAAAGCTTGACTCCAGACTGAAAGGGAGAAGGGGCTGGCTTACAGTCTTCCATGTGAAAGTGGTGTAGAAGATCACAGGCATACTTGGACTGAGAGAGGGTAATGCCTTCCTTGGATTGCAAGACTTGAAGACCAAGGAAATAATGCAAGTGTCCTAAGTCTATCATTTCAAACTTCTTTTTGAGGCTAGAATTCACATGGTTTATATGGTTTGGATCACTACCAGTAAGGATAAGATCATCAACATAAATAACAAGGATGGTGAAGGACTTACCCACTTTCTTGGTGTAGACAGTGTTGTCAGAATGACACCTAGAAAAGCCATTATATAAGAGAAATCTATCCATTTTGGCATACCAAGCCCGAGGAGCTTGTTTGAGACCATAGAGATACTTCCTAAGGCGACAAACAAGGCTGGAGTCTTTTTGGATAAATCCAGGGGGTTGTTCCATGTAGATTTCTTCATGCAAATCTCCATGTAAGAAGGTGGATTTAACATCCATCTGATGGAATTCCCATTTAAAGGAGGCAGCAAGGGAAAGAACAAGGCGGATAGAATTCATTTTGGCAACAGGGGAGAAGGTTTCAGTATAGTCAATGCCTTCAACTTGTGAAAAACCTTTAGCGACAAGACGAGATTTATGTCTATCCACTTTTCCATCTGGTCCAAACTTTGTTTTGTAAACCCATCTGCATCTGACAAGTTTTCTTCCTTTTGGAAGAGGAACAAGATCCCAAGTATTGTTTGCCAATAAGGAATGATACTCTTCATTCATAGCTTCATCCCAATCTGGATGACAGGAGGCTTCTTCAAAGGTTTCTGGATCAAGTTTTTTTGGAACTTGAGCCAATAAGGAAGAGGCTCTTTCGAATTGAGAACGTGTACGTCGTCGATTGGCAGGGTCACCTGCAAGAGAACCTGCTGCATCCCGAGTAGAGCGAACCCATCTTGGAAGCGGTGGAGTATAAGGAACAATTTCACGAGCTGGAGGAGGATTGTCATCCTCGCTGTCATCATCTAAACTAGAAGGAATGCTATTAAAAATAGAAGAGAGAGAGAGAGGTGGCACATATGCCGAATCAGGCTTGCAGGCCAAAGGTGGCACACCCGCCGAACTAGGCTCGCAGGCCAATATATTTTCATCAAATTTTACATCTCTTCTAATGATTATATTTTTGGATTTTGGTTGAAGAAGTCTATATCCTTTGACATCTTCAGAATATCCAACAAAAATACATTTTCACTCTTAGGTTCTAAGGCTTTATGTTTCGCATCTGGAATATGGGCCCAAGCATCACTTCCAAAAACACAAAAGTGACTTACATCTGGTTTGATTGAGCTCCAAGCTTCTTCTGGAGTTATATTCTTTAAAACCTTAGTAGGAGTGCGATTTACTATGTAATTTTCATAGTTAATGGCTTCTGCCCAAAAATTGAGACCAAGTCCTTTAGATTGAAGCATACAATTAGCCATTTCTTTTAAGGTGCGATTCTTCCTTTCAGCTACACCATTTTGTTGTGGAGTATATGGAACGGTATGTTGCAATTGAATGCCATGCTCAGTGCAGAAGTTGATAAATTTGTTGTTAACATATTCTCTGCCATTGTCTAATCTTAAGTTAAGAATTTGATGTCCAAATTGTTTCTCAACAAAGGCCTTGAAGGCCATGAACATGTTAAAAACTTCACTCTTGAGTTTTAAGAAATATACCCAAGTGCATCTGGAAAAATCATCAATGAAAGTTAAGAAGTACTTGCAACCAGAGAAAGAAACAACAGGAAGTGGACCACATAAATCACTGTGCACAAGCTGCAAAGGGGCTGAAGCATGCCAAGAGGCACGTTTATCAAAACTATCCCGATGATGTTTTCCGAGTACACATCCGGAGCAAACACCATCTCGGCAAGATACCACAGGAAGGCCCATCACCATATTTTCCTTACATAGAGTTTGAAGAGAGCGATAGTTTAAGTGACCAAATCGCTCATGCCAAAGTTTTCTAACATCATCATTATGAGCAACAAAAACAGAGGGAAGAGATCATGACCCAAAGTTGTCAAACTTATACAACCTTGTGGAATCATCAGCAATGCCAGTAGCTAAAATATGTTTAGGATCTTTGAGGTCCTTGATTACAACATCATGAGGTGATAATTCTACTATTTTCCCTTCACCCGAATGAGTTATCTGATAAACAGATAGAAGGTTGCATGACAAGGTAGGAACACATAGTACATCATTAAACTGACCATTATCTAGATGAATGGTTCCAGATCCTACAACACTAAGAGATCTATCATCACCAACATAAATATGTTTGGTGTTACAATCATTTAAAGAAGAAAACATGGATTTTTTTTTAGCCATGTGGTAAGAAGCTCCAGAATCAATGAGCCACTCATGAGAAGGAGAAGAAGAAGATACATTTAATGCATAACCAGATATTGATGCTTTAAAACCACAAGCAGAAAGTGCCATGCCTGAAGATGAAGGTGAAGAGTGCTCCAAATTGATGTTGTGCTTCTTCATTGCAGCTTCTAAGGCTTCCATCTTCTTAAAACATTTGGACTCTATATGGCCATCCTGATTGCAAAAGTTGCAATGTCTATCTGTCTTCTTCCCTTTGTTTTGATTTTCCTTATTATTTTGGTGATTTGATTTTTCAGTGTGCGGCCGAAATTGCTTAGGGCCCTTGTTTGGTTTAGGACCATATTTTTTAGGATATTGCTTCTTGGGATTCTTTTGATATGGTTGTTGTTGGGCTGTTAAGGCTTTCTTAGAAGCGTTTCCAGCAGTGATAAGACCAAGGTGTAAAATTTTTTCTTGTTCTCTTATCAAAGAATCACAAAAGGCATCAAAAGAGGGATTCTTATAGGTGGTTCCTGAAGAAATGATGGCTTCTCTAGTGGAATGGAAGGCGGAAAAAAATACGGAGTATGCAGGACCAAGCTTAGAAAGAATGCAATATATGAGGCTACCATCGTCCTTTTTTATCTTACAACCTTCTAAAAGAATTCTGAGGGTTTTAAATTTGGACAAAAAATCTTCAATGGAGAAGAAATTATTGGGGTCCAAATTAAGCAACTCATTTTCAAGCTGGTGGGCCCGGATTTGATTTTGAATGCCAAAAACAATTTTTATCTTTTCCAGGACCTCATCAGGGGTGCCAATGTCAAGGATATGAAATCGAAGATCTTGAGCAATGGACATTCCTATCAACCCTCGTGCTTGATCTTGTTTATTTTCCCATTTAGTAGCTTTATCATCATCGGAAGGTTTAGTTTCTTTTCCTATGGCTATTCTATAAAGCCCTTTACTTCTAAGTATATCTACCTTGTGAGGTAGCCATTGGAAATAATTGGTGCTGTTAAGAATAACCGGGCATGCACTTTCCATTTTTTTTAAAAACTGACGCTGAGAAAAGTTGAAACTAACTACTCCAATGGAAATATCTCGAAAAATTAGGCCGTTTAAAAAAAATGGATTGAAAAATGGCTTTCGGATGAAGAAGTTATGCCTTTTGAAAAATCTGAGTTGTAGATGTTGAATAGTTACGGGAACAGGATGAAGTGCGGCTTTTTTTTTTTTTAATTCCGCCCCTTTGAAAAAAAACTTTTTTATAAAATAAGCTTGAGAAGGAGACTTGAACCCAATACCTATATTCTCATAAACTAACCCCTCACCAAGTGAGATAGTAAAAGGATCACATTATTGTATGAAAGGAGGAAGGGGTTTTTTTTTTTTAATATCGATGTGCGTGCCTTTTCCTGCCAAAAAAAAAAAAAAAACCCGAGAAAAAAAAAATGCAAAGCCTTACGGAAGAATGTTAGTTTTTCGGTTAGCCTTACCAGCAACTATCACTTTTTTACTATTTCTGATTTCCCAAGATCGCACAAAGACGCGGGGAAAGATCATACATAGCAAAAACAATCCCTTTTTCCTGTTTCTGATTTGCCGAGATCGCACGGAGCGCACAGCAAAGAGCATACACAGAGAAGAAGGTATAGATCTGACAAATAAATAAAACCTTAATACTGGAAAAAAAAAAAAAAAAAAAACCCGAACTAAGCAGAACTATTAACAAATATAACTACAAAATAGATGTTTTATACCTCCGGATCTAAATTGACATAACTTGGGTAGCCGGAAATATTTTCGCATGAAATGAAAGGTGTTCCTAACTGTAACAGACACTCCAGACACAACTGAGCAGTTCTCCAGGCCTAAAAATGTTCAGAAATAGTATATCTACAAAACGACATTCGCATGCAGTCAAACCAGCTTCGGATTTTGATCAACAACGGACGCAACCCTCCAAATAGCTCTGATACCATGTAGGAATTTATAGGGTAAGTTTCGTAGATCAAGAACCAAAGGCCACTACTCACAAATAGATCACAAATCAGTACACTAGTATAATCACGTGGTTAAAACCCTCAAAGAGGGAAACAATCCACACCCTGAGCCAACGCGGCCACTTCAGAGAATTTATTAATATAAAAAGAAAATTTACATATGTTTCTCTCATAAACGGTTACCGAAAAAATGACCCTCCATGCTCTTTAAATAGAGATCGTGGACCAATCAAGTGTTAAGCCACGGATCAAGTGCCATTAATACCGAGGTGAGAGATAACCGTTGGATCACTACAAATCGTGACCGTCGGATTATAAGTTACAAATGTACATGGTAAAGAAACACACTTTACCTAACTCTACACTAGACTAAGTTATTCTTAACTATTTCCTATGTGTCGGAATATCCTAACAAAATACAAGTCATGTCACATCACTTGGAGGCATCATCAAAACATCACATATTCTCTTGATAGTTTTTTAGAATTCTAAAATTACAAGGTTGATCTCGCATGTGCGAGGAGGAGAGGAAGAATCTATTGACCATGTTGACTTTCTATTTTGGGATTTTGATCAATGAAAATTTTGGTGTTTGGAATGGTTTGACCTTATTTAACTTGGGATTTTGGATCTATTTGGAAATACAAGTTGACTGGCACATTGATTGAGATTTTCTAGGTTTTTTTACCAGTGTTGATTGAAGAATTTCAGCTAGGGTTTCCATAGGTCAAAGTTTAACATTGACCAAAATTTGTATGGCCAACTTTTGATTGATTTGACTAAGTTATACTGAAGGAAGGAGGCCGCATATTTTTACTATTTTACCAAGCTCTTTGGAGGTTGATTTGACCATTGATTGTTGACTATTTAGGGATTCTTTGACTATTTTTGACTTTGAACATAAGTGGAAGATTTTATTTTTTACTAGATTTGAATACACTGCTCATTTTGGATTAGATATTGGATAGTTGAATTGGTTGGTTAAGGGCTTGAGCCTTTGACTCATTGTTGATGTACTCAGATATTGTATCTCTCTACTAAACATTTGATGGAAATCTAATAGAAGAATAATTTGGAAAGGGTTTTCCCCTTTGTCGGGTTTTTCCCTTGTCTTTGACCAAATCTTTTGTCTCTATTGTTCTTGGTTGTCTTCTATTGTACATTTGATTTATTTTTTTATCTACAATTGCTTATTGTTGTTGGGTGATTGAAATTATATTGGAAATTGATTGCTAATTGAAGAAGAATTATTATAAGTGATTGTGGAAAACATAGAACACTGGATAATTAACAAAACCTTCCACTGAGTGCATCATGGCAAGATATAAATCCATGAATTTCTTTCCAAAAGTAGTTCAGTGTCCAAAATACAATGTTAAATCTTTTAATATGATAAATATATCCAATATTTGCAGGATCACTCTTTGATCTACAAATTTATTGGATTATGGCCCTTTGAAAAGGCTTTGATTGGGTGGATCTAAAATAAATGGAACCCCCAAGTTTACAGTCATTTTCTCTAGCTTAAAAGATATATCGAGGGCTTTTATAGGAGGGTCATATTTTTTCAACAATGCAAGGATCTTCATGTGATTCTAGAAGGAGCAATATAATCCAGAGTATTTCCTTGCAACCCTAGTGTGGGTTTGTCTCTTTTCTCTTCCTTAAGAGTATTGGGAGGAAGAAACCCTAGAAGGCATTGATAATGTCATAGACAACTTTTTCAAAGTAATGGAGGCTACCAATAGAGGGACGTACTCTTCATATGCACATTTATGTATTTATATGAATATCTCCCAGCCTCTCCCAACCTCCACAGATATTTACTATCAGGATAGTGTTTGGAAGCAATCTATAGATTATGAACAAGTCTCATTTAGATGTAGACATGGTCATTGATACATGCATCTTATTAGGGAATTTCCAATGAATACCAAGGAAATGTTTGAAGAAAATTCTTCTAAGAAAGAGCTAGTTTATTCAAGGAAAACCCACCAAAAAACACAAATTTGAGTCCCTAGGGTACTTGAAATCTTGACCAAATCCCTAGACCTGAAAATAACTTTGAGTCCCTCTCCTATCTGAAGGAGTCTTCAGAGCAAGTCAACATTCAATCAAGCATGCAATCAATTCAAGGCAAATCCCATAACCCTATAGAGGTCATGCAAAAGTCTCTTAAAGAGAATCAATAAAATCCATTACCACAGGATATGATTAGCTCCCCTTTGGAAGACACAGAAGCATAACCCCTACTAGAAGATATGTATTTGGATGACCCACTACTAATCACCCTTGCAGAAGCATGGCATGGAAAGATGTGACATACATGCCAAGTCATGAGGCTAGGATTTTGTATAAGGCCTATCTTTGAAGCAAGCAATTGGGTTGGAGTTCGTCATAGTCCAATCTCAGGGTTCAGACGATGGATTTCAAGGTGGTCTGTAGGAAAGACAAAGAAGCTAAAAAATGAGGTTGCAAGAGCAATAAGGCACATCTCGACTTGGGGAAGTCATGTAAATTTCAAAGGCATTTCCCCCTTTGAAATCTTGAATTCTCAAGGAGTTTTCTATGTTGTTAGAATTATCGTAGTAATTTTCTGATTATATATTCTTGGTTGGGAGATTGTTAGTTTCAAGTATCTCCTAGATTTTAGTCCTTTTTTAAAATATTAAAACATATGTAATTTTTTATGAAAATATCCTTTTTACCCAAAAAAAGAAAAAAAAAAGAAAAGAAAAAAGAAAAGAAAAGAAAGATCAAAATCTATGTTATTTTATACAAATCAAAGTATCAAAGTATATCTTTCCATAATTATTTTAACATTAAAGTATTAACAATGCTACATCATTGTTAAAAATAAGATATAAATTAAATTATAATAATTAGATAATAACCAAATTCTAAACTAGATGTGAAATTAATTATTTTATTTTATTGCTAAAGATTTATCAAAATTATATCATTATTAAATATTTCCATAATTATTTTAATATTAAAGTATTAACAAGGCTACATCATTGTTAAAAATAAGATATAAATTAAATTATAATAATTAGATAATAACGAAATTCTAAACTAGATGTCAAATTAATTATTTTATTTTATTGCTAAAGTTTTATCAAAATTATATCATTATTAAATATTAATTTTATCACAAGATATACACCAGTATAGATCCATCTTAACCATGGATTTACTAAGAGCCAAGAAAAATCAAATATCATTATAAGAAAAGTATTTTTAGAATGTAAAACTTGAAAAAGATTTAGATGTAAAGAGATTTAATGCTTTTTAGTGCTTGACAAATCTCTGATTAAAATAGAACTATAATGTCTCTATATAGATCATGTATATTTTTTCATTCTTTGAATTGTATTTGTAAATAATAATTATTCTTAATATTTTATATTAAAAATTGAATGATTAAGAGGTAACTAAATTATTTTTCCTTTAATTATGTTTTGAGCATTGACATATTTTACAAAGATAAACATACACACACATATATTATAGTTAATATGGATATTAAAATTATTTATTTAACTTCTATATTGAAATATTTATAAGAGAAAGAAGTAATTTTTTTTTAATTATTTTATCTTTGTGAAGTTATATAACATTATATTTTTTAACATAGATATGGAAATATTTGATTTATTACTAGAAAGAAATATCAATGACCCAAACTAACCATATAGAGAGAAAGTTCACGTTACATTACTCCCTTTCAAAAAAAATCTATGCATAATCAATGATTTACCACCAAAATAAATGAAAATAGGACAACTTATAAAAATATTCTCACAACCTGCCTACATAACCATATCTCTTGCCACCTAGGATAGCATATTCCTCCCAACACCCCCTCCTCAGTGGCATAATGAAATGAAAGGAAAATATGTATAATTATTTATTTTTTTATTATAGTTAACAATATTTTTTCATTTAAAATGTGTTTAAGAGATATTTATAAACTCCAAGTTGGGAGCTGAAAAAATTACACATGGCCTCATGTTGGACTGTAGAATAAAATTCTCAACTCAATAACATATAATGTTAACTAAAACAATTAACATTATAAATAGAAAGAGATAATATTTTAGAAAAAAAGTAAAATAATAAATAAACTAGCATTTGCACCACATGTTGCAAAGGAAACGCCATAAGGAGGTAGCATAGGAAAGAGTGCCATAGAAGAAAGAAGTACAAAAATTATGCAATTTTGTTTCTTTATTAGTGCTTTTACGCAAAAAAATAAAAATAAATAAATAAAATTCAACTTTGCATAATTGAGCTACAATATTTAGGATTGATGGTAGTTTGATGAATCCCATCAATATTTGCTTTTTCATAAGTATGTTCATTGATATTGTGTGCTTCTTTCAATGACCGTTGACAATGGGTTGCATTTTGTGATATGGAAAATGTGTCAATTTAAAGAATCTTTAAAGTTCGTGAGATGTGAATGTGTTCATGAGATGTGAATTTGTGCTTAGATTTACTTGTAAAGTCACTCAAGTTGTAATATTAATGGTTTAAACCTCTTATATTTTTCTATAAGAAACCTCTTCTAAGAGAAGGGATGAATATCCTCTTTATGTAGCCTCATCTGATACAATCCAAAATTGTTCAACAACAACACTCTAGACAACTGTATGGTGTGAAATGTGACATGTATTATTAAGGGGAGAATTGAGAGGCCATATAATGTTGAGATATTGTAGCAATGAGGCCCATTTCCCTTTATTAATTTTGTTTTTCATTAGGTTATACATAATTTTGATTTGCTAGCTACCCCAACCTTTTTATATATTACTTGATAATATCTTGTACACTAATTCCTCTTGTAAGAACTAAATTGGTCATCCATCTTCATTGTGTTTTGAATGACTCAAGTTCTACATAATTGACCATTTTATCTTTGGGTCTATTAAGCACCTTGAAGATAAAAATAAATTGAGACACAAATATATTCATGCTTAAAATATCCCATAGTATTTGAACATCATCCTACCCAAAGAAATTAAGAAACATCTAATTTCATCACACTTTTTTTGTTCGCCAATAGAAGAATGCCTTTTGCAGTCAAAAGTCTTAAGAAACATCTACTTTCATTGCACTTTTTTTTTTCGCCAATAGGGGAATGTCTTTTTGTATGATTGAGCTACAATAGTTAGGAATGATGGTAGTTTGATGAATCCCATCAATATTTTCTTTTTCATAAGTATTTTCATTGATATTGTGTGCTTCTTTCAATGACCGTTGACAATGGGTTGCATTTTGTGATATGGAAAATGTGTCAATTTAAAGAATCTTTAAAGTTAATGAGATGTGAATTTGTTCATGAGATGTGAATTTGTGCTTAGATTTACTTGTGAAGTCACTCAAGTTGTAATATTCACAGTTTAAACCTCTTATATTTTGCATATAAGAAACCTCTTCTAAGAGAAGGGATGAATATCCTCTTCATGTTGCCTCATCTGATACAATCCAAAATTTTTCAACAATAACACTACTCTAGATAGTTGTATGGTGTGAAATGTGACATGCATTATTAAGGGGAGAATTGAAAGTCCATATGATGTTGAGATATTGTAGCAGTGAGGCCCATTTCCCTTTATTAATATTTTTTTTCATTAGGTTATACATAATTTTTATTTGCTAGCTACCCCAACCTTTTTACATATTACTTGATAATATCTTGTACACTAATTCTTCTTGTAAGAACTAAATTGGCCATCCATCTTCATTTTTTTTGAATAACTCAAGTTCTACTTAATTGACCATTTTATCTTTGGGTCTATTAAGCACCTTGAAGATAAAAAATAAATTGAGACACAAATATCTTCATGCTTAAAAGATCCCATAGTATTTGAACATCATTCTACCCAAAGAAATTAAGAAACATCTAATTTCGTCGCACTTTTTTTGTTCGCCAATAGGGGAATGTATTTTACAGTCAAAAGTCTTAAGAAACATCTAATTTCATTGCACATTTTTTTTTGCCAACAGGGGAATGTCTTTTCGCATAATTGAGCTACAGTAGTTAGGAATGATGGTAGTTTGATGATTCCCATCAATTTTGCTTTTTCATAAGTATGTTCATTGATATTGTGTGCTTCTTTCAATGACCATTACCAATGGGTTTCATTTTGTGATATGGAAAATGTGTCAATTCAAAAAATATTTAGAGTTTGTGAGATGTGAATTTGTTCATGAGATGTGAATTTGTGCTTAGATTTACTTGTAAAGTCACTCAAGTTGTAATATTCACAGTTTAAACCTCTTATATTTTGCATATAAGAAACCTCTTATAAGAGAAGGGATGAATATCCTCTTCATGTAGCCTCATCTGATACAATCCAAAATTGTTCAACAACAACGGTACTCTATACAACTGTATGGTGTGAAATGTGACATGTATTATTAAGGGGAGAATTGAGAGGCCATATGATGTTGAGATATTGTAGCAATGAGGCCCATTTCCCTTTATTAATTTTGTTTTTCATTAGGTTATACATAAGTTTTATTTGCTAGCTACCCCAACCCTTTTATATATTACTTGATAATATCTTGTACACTAATTCCTGTTGTAAGAACTAAATTGGCCATCCATCTTCATTGTGTTTTTAATAACTCAAGTTATACTTAATTGACCATTTTATCTTTGGGTCTATTAAGCACCTTGAAAATAAAAAATAAATTGAGCCACAAATATCTTCATGCTTAAAATATCCCATAGTATTTGAACATCATCCTACCCAAAGAAATTAAGAAACATCTAATTTCGTCACACTTTTTTTGCTCGCCAATAGGGGAATGTCTTTTGTAGTCAAAAGTCTTAAGAAACATATAATTTCATTGCACTTTTTTTGTTTGCCACTAGGGGACTGTCTTTTCGCATAATTGAGCTACAATAGTTAAGAATGATGGTAGTTTAATGAATCCCATCACTATTTTCTTTTCATAAGTATGTTCATTGATATTGTGTGCTTCTTTTAATGACCGTTGACAATGGGTTGCATTTTGTGATATGGAAAATGTGTCAATTTAAAGAATCTTTAAAGTTCGTGAGATGTGAATTTTTTCATGAGATGTGAATCTGTGCTTAGATTTACTTGTAAAGTCACTCAAGTTGCAATATTCACAGTTTAAACCTCTTATATTTTGCAGATAAGAAACCTCTTTTAAGAGAAGGGATGAATATGCTCTTCATGTAGCCTCACCTGATACAATCCAAAATTGTTCAACAACAACACTACTCTAGACAACTGTATGGTGTGAAATGTGACATGTATTATTAAGGGGAGAATTGAGAGGCCATATGATGTTGAGATATTGTAGCAATGAGGCCCTTTTCCCTTTATTAATTTTGTTTAAGTTTGATTTTCTAGCCACCCCAACCTTTTTATATATTACTTGATAATATCTTGTACACTAATTCCTCTTGTAAGAACTAAATTGGCCATCCATCTTCATTATGTTTTGAATAACTCAAGTTCTACTTAATTGACCATTTTATCTTTGGGTCTATTAAGCACCTTGAAGATAAAAAATAAATTGAGACACAAATATCTTCATGCTTAAAAAATCCCATAGTATTTAAACATCATCCTACCCAAAGAAATTAAGAAACATCTAATTTCGTCGCACTTTTTTGTTCGCCAATAGGGGAATGTCTTTTGAAGTCAAAAGTCTTAAGAAACATATAATTTCATTGCACTTTTTTTGTTCGCTAATAGGGGAATGTCTTTTCGCATAATTGAGCTACAATAGTTAGGAATGATGGTAGTTTGATGAATCCCATCAATATTTTCTTTTTCATCAGTATGTTCATTGATATTGTATGCTTCTTTCAATGACCGTTGACAATGGCTTGCATTTTGTGATATAGAAAATGTGTCAATTTAAAGAATCTTTAAAGTTCGTGAGATGTGAATTTGTTCATGAGATGTGAATTTGTGCTTAGATTTACTTGTAAAGTCACTCAAGTTGTAATATTCACAGTTTAAACCTCTTATATTTTGAATATAAGAAACCTCTTCTAAGAGAAGGGATGAATATCCTCTTCATGTAGCCTCATCTGATACAATCCAAAATTGTTCAACAACAACACTAATCTAGGCAACTGTATGGTGTGAAATGTGCCATGTATTATTAAGGGGAGAATTGAGAGGCCATATGATGTTGAGATATTGTAGCAATGAGGCCTATTTCCCTTTATTAATTTTGTTTTTCATTAGGTTATACATAAGTTTGATTTGCTAGCTAGCACAACCTTTTTATATACTACTTGATAATATCTTGTACACTAATTCCTCTTGTAAGAACTAAAATGGCCATCCATCTTCATTGTGTTTTGAATAACTCAAGTTCTACTTAATTGACCATTTTATCTTTGGGTCTATTAAGCACCTTGAAGATAAAAAATAAATTGAGACACAAATATCTTCATGCTTAAAAGATGCCATAGTATTTGAACATCATCCTACCCAAAGAAATTAAGAAACATCTAATTTCGTCGCACTTTTTTTGTTCGCCAATAGGGGAATGTCTTTTGCAAGTCTTAAGAAACATCTAATTTCACTTTTTTGTTCACCAATAGGGGAATGTCTTTTGCAGGTAAACCTCTTGCATGTATTTTAACATAGAACTACATTTAGAGTTTTAGATCATCTAAAAAACAAAATTAATCTAGAAAACCAAATTTAACACAATCTAAGGTTAATAATTTTGAAAATATTAAAAAAAAAATTCAATTATTTATCACTTTGGAAAATATTTTTTTTTTAATAATAATTCGATAATTCTAAAACTAACAATATAAATTTAAGTAAAATATTCAATCTAAATTTTATATAGAGAATTAATTTAAATTCACTTACACTTTTGTGTATATGTATGGAAATGAATCAACGAAGGAGTTCTTTTTTATTGCCCATCATATATTTTGGTCTGTTTAAATGTTTCAATGACTATTTAGAATGAGTTTTGTGGTATGGAAAATGTGCCAATTTAAGGAATATTTCTTTCACCTAAACCTGCATGTATTTTAACATAGAACTACATTTAGAGTTTTATGTCATCTAAAAAACAATATTTAACACAATCTAAGGTTAATAATTTTGAAAAAAATAAAAAAGTCAATTATTTATCACTTTGGAAAATATATTTTTTTTAATAATAATTCAATAATTCTAAAACTAACAATATAAATTTAAGTAAAATATTCAATCTAAATTTTATATAGAGAATTAATTTAAATTCACTTACACTTTTGCGTATCTATATGGAAATGAATCAATGAAGCAATTATTTTTTATTTCCCATCATATATTTTGGTCTATTTCAAAGTTTCAATGACTATTTAGAATGGGTTTTGTAGTATGGAAAATGTGCCAATTTAAGTAAACCTCTGGCATGTTTTTTAACATAGAACTACATTTAGATTTTTATATCATCTAAAAAAACAAAATTTAACACAATCTAAGGTTAATAATTTTGAAAAAAAAAATCAATTATTTATCACTTTGGAAAATATATTTTTTTTTATTAATAATTCAATCATTCTAAAATTAACAATATAAATTTAAGTAAAATATTCAATCTAAATTTATTTCATATAGAGAATTAATTTAAATTCACCTACAATTTTGTGTATATGTATGGAAATGAATCAATGAAGCATCCTGTAATCATCAAAGCCTTTAACATAGAATCCTTGGGACAAAGATTATAGTTTACAAACACCTTCTTAAATATCACTTGATAATCTCTTGTACACTAATTCCTCTTTCCTTTTGTAAGCATTAAAGAGACCATTTTCATTGACCATCATATATTTGAGTCTATTTCAAAGTTCTCTAGAAAAACACAGTTCTATGAGCTTTTTTTTAAAATAAAAATATGTATGTTTTTTTTCTTTTTTCTTTTCCATTAAAAAATACAAAAAATTAACTAACCATAATACAAATATTTAATTAAATATTAATTATGACTATACTATATAATAAATTAAAAAAAAAAATTAACATTTTTCAAGTATAAAAAAATAATTTCCTACTCTACTTGTACACTAAAAATTATGTATGTTTTTTTTTTCCTTTTTTCTTGTCCATTAAAAAATACAAGTATTTAACTAACCATATTACAAATATTTAATTAAATATTAATTATAACCATACTATATAACTAAATAAATAAATAACACACATTTTTCAAATAAAAAATAACAATTTCCTACTCTTCATGTACGAAGGACAATTTGTTTTTTTTTCATAAATAAAAATGAGTTTCACATTTAATACAAATATGTAATTAAATATTGATTATGATATAATAATAATATTAATAAACATTTTTCAAGTAAAAATAATAATTTAATGAATTATTTGTTTTTTTTTCATAAATAAACATAAGCTTTATATCGAAATTGAATATTATTTATATATCCACATTGTTCTCTTTGGTATTAACCGCATTTAGCTTTATCCTTTTTCTTCATTGTAAATTTTTTTTATTATTCATGGATGGTATATTATATATATAAGGGAGCACGAAGAATCTAAGGTCCCTAACATAGATGGCTTTGCACTATGGTCTACCTGGAACAAACGATCCTCCCGTAGAGGCATTGGGGGCATAGCTTGCTACATTAATAAGAACATCTCCCCCCATGCTAGGATTTATAAAAACGACCCTTACAACCAATATAGTTGGATTGAGATTACTGACATTAATGATAAAAAGACCTACATAGCAATTTGTTATTTTTCCCCCATTAATTCTAACTTCTATAAGAAAAATAATCTAGATAAAAATAGTCCTTACAACAGTTTAGAGAATGATATTTCTAGCCTAAGGAATGAAGGTAATATCCTTTTAGTGGGTGACTTTAATGCTCGAACTTCAAGCAACCAAGCTATTCTTCTAAGCAATCATTCCAACCCCAATCCTCTTTGGTTAGACGAAGACCTTACTCTGGCTAGCCGATACAAAAGGAGCTCTGAAGACCTCAGGGATAATTTGTTTGGGTCGGAGCTAGTCAAGCTTTGTAGTGCTCAGGATCTCATAATTTGCAACGATCTAAAGAAGTGGCCCAATTCTAGCCAGATGACTTGCATCCATGGGCTTGGCAGCAGCGTGGTAGACTATGTTATTTCCGATCTCCCTTTATACAACGAAATAATAAGTTTTGACATCTTAGACGACCACGAGCCTGACTCTGATCATAGGCCTTTACTCATAACTCTCAATTTTGTGATGCATAGAGATCCCATAGAAGATAATACTTATAGTCAAAAGAACTTAATCTTTGATAGAAATAAAAATGATCTGTTTCTAAATGAATTAAAAACTAATTTTCTTCCTTTATCTAGTATAGAAAACATAGATGACCTTTATCATAATTTTACTACAACCCTATCATATTCTCTTAACAAGTTCTCAATTGAAGTCTCAAGTAATAAAAGAAATAGCAAAACCAACCCATGGTATGACAAAGATTGTAAAAGTGCGAGGAGAGAAATTAAGGAAGTTGTTAATGAATCTCTCAAAATTGACAAGATAAAAATCTACAAAGCCCTAACTAAAAGGAAAAAAAGGCAATATATTCATAAAAGACAAGAGAATCTCTTACACCTCTCTAAGGTGGCTCCTAAGAAATTCTGGAGGTAGATTCTAACTAGGAAAACTAAAGATAATAATAAAATTGTTTTACACGACTGGAATTTCTATCTTAAAAAACTTTATGAATCTCCAAATGTCAGGGATTTTGAAACCCTGCTCACAACGAAAGAATTTTTCTCATTAGAAGACATTGATTTTGGGGTTAAACGCCTGGCAAATGGGAAAGATAAAGACACTCAAGGTTACCAGGCGAAAATTGGAGGTCTTGTCCTCATCCCCCACATCCACAAGCTTTTCAACCAACCGGTCAAGCAAGGGTTCCCTAAACCTTGGACTCAGAGCCTCATTATCCCTATTTTTAAAAGTGGGGATACAAATAACCCCTCTAATTATTGGAAAATTATGATGAGCCCTCTCTTAGCCAAGTTATATGGTATTATTTTGGAAAAGAAGTTGAGCATTTGGCTTGAAAGTGAAGGTAAGCGGGCTGAAGGCCAAGCAGGTTTTAGAAGGCAGCACTCAACAACGGACCACCTCGTTATGCTTAGGATCATTATGGAGGAATGCTACAATGATAAATCCAATTTTTCTGTTGCTTTGTGGACTTTAGAAAGGCTTTCGATACGATTCCTAGAAACAACCTATGGAATAGATTAGAAGAGCTAAATGTTCCTTTCGAACTAAGAGCGGCCACTATAAGGTTATATGAGAATTTAATTGCCAATTTAAAGAGCAATGACGGGTTGTCGAAAGATATTAAGTGTAATATCGAAGTTAAACAAGGTTGCCCCCTCTCCCCTACCCTATTTGGAATTTACATCGACAAGCTAGAAGGTTGTTTAGAGGAAGCAGGATGTGCTAGCACAACCTTAGCTAGGATAGTCATCATCCTTCTTCTTTACGCTGACGATATTGTTCTTCTCGCAAGGTGCCCATCTGATCTTGATAAGCAACTTAGACTTCTTAAGGATTTCTGCTCTACCATGGGTATGTCTGTTAACACTGACAAAACAAAAGTTATGATTATCAAATCCAAGAAGGACACTTACACTAATTTTATGTATGGAAATAGTAACTTGGAGGAAGTGTCTTCTTACAAGTACCTAGGAATTGATATTCATCACAAGCTCAACTAGAACTATAGCATTCAGAAAAGGATTAATGGGGGGTGGAAATCTTATTTTGGTCTTGAAAATAATTGTAAAACAACAAACCTCGTAATGTGGGATAGAAAGAAGTTCCTCTTTGAAACTTTAGTCACCCTTGTTATCTTATATGGATGTGAGGTTTGGGGTTGCAGCATCTCTAGAAAATCCTGGAGAAAGATTGAGAAAATCCAGAAGCGTTTTATAACTTATAACCTTAAAATTAAAAACAATACACCCTATCTTATTCTCCTTATAGAAGTGGGTCTTTCCCCTATTGGGAGCCTAGCTATGACTAGGCTTCTGTTGTACAAGCACAAGCTCAATAGCATAGGAGACCATAGACTTCCTAAGCTAGCTTTAAATTCCAGCCAAAACCACCTAAGGCTTAAACGAGGTTGGTATAAAGACACCAGGGCCTGGTTAAACCATAAGGAGATTGACGAGAATGCTGCATTGCAAAACATTAATAACATTAAAAAAATTGTTACTTCTAAGTTCAAAGAAAAAATGTGGTGTGAGAAAGATCTAGCACCTAAAAGAAAATTAAGATATTATAAGGAGGTCATCAACCCCACCCTAGAATATCAAAAGTATCTATCTGTTTTAACTAGCTCAAAGAAGAAAATTAATATAGCCAAGATTAGAACGAACTCTCATGAGCTCCATAGTGAGCTCCATAGTGAAACAGGTCATTGGACAGTTCCTAAAACACCATGGATGGAAAGGATCTGCCATCACTGTGAGAATATGAACATCAAGGATGAAAATCACTTCCTCTTAGAGTGCCCCACGTACAACCACATTAGAGCTCAATTTCATAATCTTTGTTGCAATACTGACCTTCCTAGGCTTTTAAGATGTCAAAATTATAGTGAACTCGAGAGGCTTCTCTCCAAGTTTTTTGAGCATAGAAATAAAATCTTAAATCAAACTAAATAACTCTTTTCTTTAGGTCCGATAGACCAAAGATTGCTCTTAGTGGACGTTAACCATCATCATCATCATCATAAAAAAGAATGGAGACATGAATCCGAATTACCAGTAATTTTTAAAATATAGACAAGTATTTTATTTGCAGTGCTAGCATTGAATTATTTCAGTGAAAAAGGGCCCATTGTACACAGTATGGGAATAGGCTAGAGAAAAAAATGAAAAGCTTTTAGCGTGAGGTTGTTTTTTCAGAGGGAGAAAAACTCTGACTCATTGTACACTTATACACAGTATGGGAACAGGTTAGAGAAAAAAATGAAAAGATTTTGACCTGAGGTTGTTTTTCAGAGGAAGAAAAATTATGGTTTATATATTATACTAGAAAAAACCAGTTTGTATACATAATGACTTATAGGTTGTTATTAAACTCTGACTCATTGTACACTTATACACAGTATGGGAACAGGTTAGAGAAAAAAATGAAAAGATTTTGACCTGAGGTTGTTTTTCAGAGGAAGAAAAATTATGGTTTATATATTATACTAGAAAAAACCAGTTTGTATACATAATGACTTATAGGTTGTTATTAAACTCTGACTCATTGTACACTTATACACAGTATGGGAACAGGTTAGAGAAAAAAATGAAAAGATTTTGACCTGAGGTTGTTTTTCAGAGGAAGAAAAATTATGGTTTATATATTATACTAGAAAAAACCAGTTTGTATACATAATGACTTATAGGTTGTTATTAATAAGTTCATGGCAGCTGCAATCAAGGCACATTTTTCATTTCTCTTTCGAATGTTTTCATCCCTCCTCCGAACGTGATTTGGGCCAGTGGTTGGCCATTGTAAGGGGATGCTTGTATGTAATTTTCTTTGTATTGGGGCCTTTGCAGGTATATAAAAAATTTAAGCTAAATTACTCAATTTTTTCTGAAATTAAAGTTTAGATAAATAAAAATACAGAAGTAGTTATTGTTTGAAGAATTATTTGAAAAATTATTGAATAATTTCAGTTGAGACTTCTGTTACGGTGGTGTTAGTTTCTGTTGCAGCTGGTGTCTTCCACTAAGAACAAAAGAACAACAGGTGTCTTTCCCTAACAACAAAAGGAAAAACGAATCAATGGATAGTAGTAAACTATTGAATAATTTATATTTAAATATGTTCATAAATATATAAAAGAAAAATCACAAAAATAACTAACGAAAAAAAAAAGAGTTCCACTTGAGCAGACGAGATTCTTATAGCTGCTAGGTTTCATTCCGTAGGAATTAAAAGAATCATAGACCGGTTTCTGTTGCACCTGGTGTTTTTCCCTAAAAACCAAAGGAAGAACGAATCAATGGATAGGAGAAAACTATTGAATAATTCATAACTAAAAATATATTCATAAATATATAAAAGAAAATTCACAGAAATAATTGGCGCGAAAAAGAAAGGAAAATAAGGTTTCCACTTGAGCACACGAGATCCCTTTTGCTCTTAGATCTCGTTCCGTAAAAACTAAAAGAATGTTAGATCTCATTCCGTAAGAACAAAAGGAATCGCAAACCAGAAACACAAACTAGTGGAGAGTGGAAAGGATGGTAAAGCCTCGAGAGTGTAAACCTTCGTCCAGTAACTGAATGTAACTAAAAATATTAAAATACTTGTTAAGGTTAACAAATAGTCGTTAACAAATACTTTATTAATCTGATTTGAGGGTATACGGCGCTTTAATCCTCTAACATGTAATCTAAGGGTGCAAAAGAATACATCTGGCAATTGAGGGAATTGTTTTCAAATAAGAACAATTTATGGCATAAAAATATAATCCTACACCAAATAGAAAAAAGTAAAGTAACACATCAAAAATATAATTCTATCCCAAATTGAAAGAGGAATATTATGCTGAAAATCAATAATATAAATTGTTTACAACGTGAATTTGTTAATAATGAGGTTTCTATGGTGGTTTCTGAGGTTATACTTTGTTGTAATTATGAAATGACGTAAGATTTACGAGAACAGTCCTCAAAAGTAAGTGAATAAAAACTTCAAAAATAATGGAGGAAATTATATAAATGTTATGAAACTGGGATTAAATGTTTCAATTTTCTTTGATGGAGTATTTTTTTTTTTTATAAAACGAATAGAACTAATGTTATTGTTTTATGATTTAATAGTGTGAATTGAATTTTAATATTTAAAATTATTTAATGATTATTATTGAAATTGAATTTTATTAATTTTATTCATATTTAAAATTATTTATTGGTTTAAATTTTATTCTGTAATGATTACTTTATATACTCATGTTACAACCATGGTCATTATTATTAGCTCTCATTTTGGCATTACCACAGTACCACCATTTTCCAACCAGTACAAGCCTTCGTTCCCAACATATTTTTTCTCTATCAGATGGATGAGTTCTCTCTGGATATTATTTGCAAACGTATCGTAATTTAATAATCCTATCTTGGAATCTTAAAATAAGAAAAAAAAAAATATTGAAAAAAAATCACAATGCAAGCAAGACATCTAATATCCTGTATATGAAAACACGGTACTGCTAGCTTTTTTGAGAGTTGTGTATAAAGTTTCAAC
This sequence comes from Pinus albicaulis, assembly GCA_034641835.2. Classification (NCBI taxonomy): domain Eukaryota; kingdom Viridiplantae; phylum Streptophyta; class Pinopsida; order Pinales; family Pinaceae; genus Pinus; species Pinus albicaulis. Next base: position 1,622,324,154 of record CM076581.1, read on the forward strand.
TGCAAATGTCATTCACATTACGACCAGACAACATTATCGTCATAATAAAACATTAACATTTCACATGGATTTTGTTTTTGTAAAGAAAATAATTGCATTGCATTTATGGCATGGCTTTCCTTGCATCTCAAATCCCTTAGTGTCTAACATTTTTATATTACAAACGCATATTCCTTTAGATTTAATTTTCTAGTATTTAATTTTTCATGTACTTTTTAGTTTTTAAGTATTTTGTTTGGCTTATAACTTGTATTTTTGGAAAAAAATTGGTGGATATAATTTACAACCACTTAGCATGTTTTAAAAATAAAGCTCAAGATTATAATAATAAATTATTCCCAGAAATAGTGGAAAAATAAGCCTCTTGGAGTTGCAAAAATAACTGTAACCATCTGGACACTGCTTAAAAAATAAGTAGTGTGAAGCAAAGATGCTATCAAATTTATGGAATATTTTTAAATTAAATAAGAAGATTTTATCAAATATACTGAATATTTTTACCTTTCCTAATGACAAAATATAATTAAGAAAACATTGATTTTGTTACCTTTCCTAATGACAAAATATAATTAAGAAAACATTGATTTAAAACAAAATCAAAAGGGAAAAAAATTAGTATATATAGAGAAAATGCTCCATCACGCGATCCTTCTTGGTAAGTTTTAGCAATTCCATTTCTACTCCTAGTAATTGGTGCAAATCCTGTTTGCCCACTTTTAGTCGTCCAAATTTCTCTATTTAATCTTGTAAGAACTGATACATATTTAACATCTTTTGGGTTTACCTTTAAAGGAAATGGCCCTTTTTAGTCTGTAGTTAATTTATTCCAAGTTTTTGGAGGGTTTTCTAGTTTAATTTGTTTAGAATATGGCATGGATACTTGTAAAATTAAGGTGTTTTCCAAGGTTGTGAATTCATATATGTAGTGAAAAACTCATTTTTAAAAACAAAAATAAGTTTTGTCAAAAATATTTACCTAATCTTTGCCAAAAACTCTAAAAGGTTACATGTTTAGAAAAAGCTTAGTACTCTTTTTGGAGCAAGGTCTCTATTTTTTTAATGCCTAAATTTATCCTCATTTGTGTGTTATGATTATTTTGGTTTTCTTCCTTATGATAAATATATGAAAACTTTTAACATAATTATGTTATTGAATGGTAATTTTTTAATCAAAGAAAACATTTAGTGGTGAAGGGTTAATTTATTAAGAGAATATCAGTGTTGAAGGGAAAAATTTTAAACATAATGTTTCTTGACGAAAAGCATAAGGATCCAAAACGTCAAAAAATATTTTTGTGATGGGTAAAGAGAAATCCAAATTCCAACCGTGGATGCATTGCTTGCATTGGTGTTTTTTTTCAATGTTTCTTTTTTCTTATTTTAGCATTCTAAGATAGGATTATTAAAGTACGATATGTTTGCAAATAATATCCAGAGAAAACTAACCCATCTAATAGAAGAAAAAATATGTTGGGAATGAAGGCTTGTACTTGTTTGAAAATGGTGGTATTGTGCGAGTGTCAGGGAAGTAGACCACCCAAAGCTCCTCTTCTGCACCTGTGCAGTTTGAAAATGAAGCAGCACCACCAACAATATTAACACGGCTTCATAGTGGTGTTGATTGACATTCTTACTGATACAGTGATAATTCACGACCTTGGCCTTATTCCTTCTTCGGAGTCCTTTCTGTAAAAGGAATGCGGTGTACTTTATGTAAAAGGGTAGCACAAAGAAAAAAGAAAGATGGAAAGGGGTGTTCATTTTGGTGTGGTCTGATCATTTTTCTACATAGTTTTAGAATCAATAATCATCGGTGTATGCTTACCATGCTTTGCTCCACTGGAAATCTGAGAAACCCCTTAATTTCCTCCATTAAATCACATTTCCCACCCCGTGGAAACATCCAACATATTCTACATGAGAATTCTATAATTCACAATGCAAGTAACAAATTCCGCCTCACAACTTCAAGCTCAAGAAGAGTCCTTCCGTGATTTAAGGTATGACCGCCCACCATTTTCAAGCTCACACACAGAACAGGGATGAAAACGAATTATCAATCGAGTGAGTGGAGGCCCTATACCAAATTTCCAGTGAGTCACACACTCAACTGACCGATATTCTTAAATGTCAAGAAAGGTAACCTTTCCTTATAGTTTTTAATCAAGTGGAAAATACACAAAAATACATAATAACAAGATCTAAATAAATATACTTACCATATTTTGTACCATTATTTATATTTGGTATTTCTAGACTCACTAGTTATTACTCACCAAAAATTTTGCAGGTCTTTGCACTTAGTAAGCAACTGATTTTACCACTTTATATATCAATTTGCAATTTTTCTGAAAGCATAATTTGTAACTTGAGTGGCAAACACTAAGACTTGTAGCACTTGCTTGCATCTTACTGTTATCCATTTTTTATGTAAAGACTTCCTTAAATTATGTAGGGAAGTAACTGATGGTAAATGTGTTATTTACTTTTTCAAAGCTTAAGAATAAAAAACCATTACACAAATATCTAAAAATAATGTATGAATATTGCAACTATATCTATAAATTATGACAAAAAATATGTGTGACAATGATCTAAATGACATTATCTTGTGCAAAGGTTACAATAAGACCTTCAAATTATGGCCCAATCAAATATTTGAAAATTAGTTTTTTAAATAATCTTAAAAAATAAATATTTATTTTTTGAAATTAAACATTATAAGTTGCATTGGTCATTGTTAAACTAATAGTGGTCAATACACAAAGTGAGTATTAGAGTCTACATTGCCAAGAACTAATAATAAAAAATGAAATCATATTAACCATTAATTAATTAAAATATAACTTAATTATTTTACAATATTTAAATTACTTTTATAATAAATATAATTACTTAATGTTAAATTCAAAATTAATTTTGTCCCGAAGACGAACCACACTGGTTGGTTCGAAAAACATCCACAAAATATGTTCACATGTGATTATCACTGAAAATCCTGTTATCACTCAGTGATTTCTCAAGGTTAAAAAAAGAACTCACTTAGGTAGCCACAAACCTACTTTTGAGATCAGGATCTAGCCTTCCTAATGCTCAGAGAGGGCTCTCTCTTTATGATTTATTTTTGTTGTTTTTAGTTGATTTTAGGCTAGTTATGTAAGATTGGTTTGGTTTGATTTGAGTTGGTGGTGGAATTACTGATTTAGATGGATAGATGACTGTTTGTTTACCATTGGGCTATGGAGTCAAAGTTTCAAGAAAACAGGATTGAATCAAGGTCTAAAGGAAGTGTTCACAGGGCAAGGTAGCTGAAAAAATTTAGATCTCTAAGGCTGGATGATGAAGTGGTTTTAATCAGGATCAAGAAGCAGTTAAGGATTCTTCAAACCGGATAATGAGGGAGGTGAAAGAGGTCAATCGAAACTAAGGAGAAATGAAGAATTCCCTAATCTAGATATCAGAAGAAAACATGAAAATGAATAATAGTTCAGAACAGAGTGTACTTAAACAATTTCTGCAATAATATTCCTGTTATAACATTTAAATTGGAAAACATACAATTTTATGGAAAACTTAAGGAAAAACATGAACAATAGAAATATACTTCACTGAAGTGGCTCAACACATGAATCCTGTAATGCAATGCCTTTATTACTCAGTCCAGTCTACTGACTTGAAAATGTTACAATAAACCCTTAGGTTTCAGATCAATACAACTATAGAAATGTTCAGAAATCCACCCACACTTAATACTTCGAATGACTGAAGTATTTATATAAAAACTAATACTAAATATCCTAAAACTGATTAGGATTTAATTAAGGAAATAAAAAATCTGGATGCTAAAAGGTAGTGCCACCTTTCAATAGACTGAAAGTTGTCCCTATTTTACTTGATTGTTGTTATCTATTTGTTTCTCTCATGTTGGCTTATCTCTCACACTGTCTTCTTGTTTTGACTTGTCTTTTAACTCTACTTTTGATCTTTAAACTCTATCCTTCATTGGTCTTTACTTTATTTGTATGTTTTTTTTAGTCTTTTACCATGACTTTTCTTTTACCCGCCACAGTAAACCTCATCATCTGAATCTTTATTTTCATCCTGTTGTTTGTAAATTTATCTTTGAATAAACTTTCGTTGTTTCTGGTGAAAATGTTTTTATCCTCTGTTTTAACCATTTACTGTGTAAATGGTTTCCTTCTGCTACGTAATCTTCTGTTGAATAAAGCTTTTGAATTCATACCCAGAGAATTTGGAGCAAACAATTTTTTAACTAGTATTAAATTGTTTGTCTGTTTTTCTGATATGCTGATTACCTGCAAAACAAATCAATAATTAATGAAAACATGGTTTGCTGGGAGGTGAAAACGTTTTCAGGGAACAGGGAGATTTGTGGAAGGAGTCCTGATTGTAGAGTTTATCTCAGAGTGGCAATAGTTTTCTGGTTTATGCAATTCAAACAGAGGTAAGGAAATGGTGGAATCTCATATTGTGGAAACTCTGTGAGTTTTACATTGTCCAGGGGTGGTTTTCAAACAGTGATGGCTTTGTCACAGAGTAGGGTGGGCACGTTTAACGAAATGGAGGAGTGGACAGGTGGTTTTAACATAGCATTGGAATGGACCGACGGTTTATCGTAATGGCATATGGTTTATGAAACTTCGGTGGTATACTGCTCAGCAGAAAAGTGGTTTATCGCACAGAGAAAGAGTGGTTAGTGGTTTCATGGATGGGAGTGCGATAGAACGTGGGATCACCATGTGGCAGGGGATAGGTGGTGCGAAACCACTCATTTCGCAACCCTCCCTCGACGTTAAACAATTTTACTGTTGGGGTTGCGAAATGACTTGGAAGTCATTGGATCCGATGGCAGAGATTAGGCGGTCAGTTGAGCTATGATGGGTTCAAGGGGTCGGACCGGGAGTTAATAGGCAGAGGGCTAAATGATATAGCAGAAGTTTTATTAATATAACGATAGGTTGGGATTTTAATATATGTGGTTGGGGGGTTTAATATATGCGATGGAATTAATATGCTAAGGAAGTTAATATAATATGAATCGGGGATATTAATATAGAGTGGTAGGGATATATAATAAGTGAGGAATAAAATATGATAGCGAGAAGGGTTAGCATGTATTTAAACTAAATATTAGAAATGTGTTAGGAGGATAAGTTAAGAGAAATGAAAGCGAGGTCGGTAGTTAAACATTTGGTACTTCTAAACTATGGGAAAGTGGGTCTTGATATTTTTATTGAATAGGGGAGTTAGTAAAAAGGGAAAAAGGGTTTTAGCTAGGGAAAGGGGTTTAGGAAGGGAAATGGTTTATAGGAAGGGGAAATAGTTAGAATAAGGGAAAAAGGGATATTAGTAAAGAAAAAGGGTTAAAATGAGGGAAAATGGATATTTTTCAAGGGGGGAAGTGTTTAGAAGGATGTTAGAAATATGGGATGAATCAACAATGCTTTCCATGATTTGAAAAAAGTGTTTCTGTCTACCCATTTTTATCCTAACATTTTCATTTCCTTTATCGGGCGCATTTGAGCTTGCTTTTATTTTCTTTAAATAAGCAAACTAATTTACTTCTAACCTTATGACTTCCAAAGGCTCAGATTAAACTGATGAGCTCTTTTATTCTCTACCTAACTATTGATCTGCTAAGATTAAATGGTTTGGCCAAATCTTTATTAACTAACTATTAACATGAAATTCAAAAGCATGAATAATCATGATTAAACTATATGATTATCATGAATTGTGGCATTTTGGACAAGCTGCACACAATTTTTATTTGCATAAAGTAAACTAAAGTAGTGGCATTTGAATGTGCAACACTTTCATGATCTTATTTTTATCTCTTTTTGTGGGGTTCATACTTGATATTCTTTTTGTTCTTTGTTTCTTTTGGTCCTTTGATTTTTCTTTTAGGACTTACCCTCTTTACATTTTTTTAATATGGGAAAACATTTGCAAAAAGCAAAGGTATGTACAATATTACAAGATTTTGACATAGCAATTCAAAATTATGAATCCTATTATTATAGGACCCTAACAAATCCTTCTATACAAATTATGGATCACAGAATTAAATTTTATTAGTTGAATTAAATAACATTTTCCATAAAATACACGCATTAATAATTAAGTGAAAAATAATTTGAATCGTACTTTTTTATTTAATATAGATTAAAAACAATTAGAAACTTTAAAAAACAAAATGATGATGATGATGATGGTTACCGTCTGTTAGGACCAATGCGGTCTATCAGACCTTAAGGGAGGAGAAATAATCTAAGTTTGGTTCTTCTAAATCTTGTTTCTATGGTCAAAGAGAAGGGAAATAAGTGCTCCAAGATTGCTATAGGTGGGCTGGCTTAATGAGTCAAGAAGATTGGAAGTGTAGCAGATGTTAGGGAATTGAGAGTAAATGCGAGTAAGAGTCGGCCAGTCTAAAAGGAAGTGGTTTTCATCTTCCACCTGCTTAGAATAGAAAATTTGACAGATTCTATCGTTCCAAGAGGTCTTGGGAATAGACCACCACTTGGTCTCACTCTGAAACTCATGGGAATTAGTTCTTATCTTAACGATGTTTATTTTTTTCTTATTGATGGACAACACAGAGAGATAATTCTGATTAACAATGGTGGGGTTGATCACTTCCTTATAGTATCTTAGCTTCCTTTTACCCTCCAACTCCTAATCCTCCCACAGCTTGTCCTTAAACTTGGAGGTAATAGTATTTTTGATATTATCTTTGCTTCTCATACTGAGCTCCTCCTTAATTCCCCAATGGTTGAGCCAGGATTGGGCATCCTTATGCCACCCGCACTTGAGGCTAAGGTGATGGTTTTGACTACAGTTAGAAGAAATTTTAGGGAGCCTTTTTTATTCCTTGTTGTCAAGCTTCTTCTTATACATCAGATATCTAAACATAGTAGTACTTTCAATGGGGGACAAACCAGATTCGATCAAGAGGATAGGATAGGGAGTATTTCCCTTGATCTTAAGGTTGTAGGTTACGAATTTCTTTTGAATAATCCCAATATTCCTCCATGACTCTCTGGATATACTGCAACCCCAAACTTCCCATTCGTATAAGACAACAAGGGTGACAAGGGTCTCAAAGTGGAACCTCTTTTTACTCCAAATGTAAAGATCGATAGACCTACATTTGTTTTCAAGCTCATAATAAGCTTCCCATCCCCCAATAATCCTTTTCTCGATGTTATAATTCCAGTTGAGATGATGAGGGAAGTCAATGCCCAAATATTTATAAGAAGAAACCTGCTCTAAGCACTGCTTATTATACACGAAACTACCATGGGTGATCTTTTTGGATTTAATGATCTTCACTTTAGTTTTGTTAGTATTAATTGTCATACCCATCTTGGAGCAAGAGTCATGAAGAATCTCGAGCTGCTTGACAAGGTCATCATGGCTTTTTGCAAGAAGAACGATATCATCGGCATAGAGGAGAAGAGTAATGAGAACACCAGCAAGCTCGGTGCCCTTGCATCCCGTAGATTCCAGACACTCCTCTAGCTTATCAATGTATATGCCAAAAAATGTAAGGGATAAGAGACACCCTTACTTAACTCCAATATTACATTTAATGTCTTTAGACCACCCCTCATTTGTCTAATATGTAGATATTTATTATTTATTATAAAATTTAATTTAAGTAAATAAAAATAAAATAGATTTTAATAAATAAATTAAATTATAATTAAAAACTATATAATTTTATTTAATATTAAAAAGATAGTAAGAAATCATTAATAATAAATTTAATAAAATAGTTATTAATTCCCAAATAAAAAAATTCATCTTTATTATTTATATATTTTTCAAAAAAATATTTTACTTAAATTCTAAAATAATAATAAAAATTAATAAAATACAAATTCAAGCAAAAAGAAAGCGGAGGGAAGACTTCATAAAATGGTGGAGGAAACTCGTGACAAGAATAATATATGTGGCCATTATAAGATAGTGAGAAAACCGTAAGAGACCACCAACCGTGCCGTTATTTTGTATTTTGTTGAATGCCACTTCGAGATGAGTTTGACTTTTATTTTGTCTTTGTTGAATGGGATGATGTTGAACTTTAGTTTGTGTCTCTTGAAAGTTATATGTGTCAAAGTACATAGATGAAGTTAATTCTAGTAGATTATTATTATTATAACTGTTAAGTGTATGAAGGTATATATATTTTATTTTATTTTATTTTGGTTTTGAATTTGTGATTTTTAGGAGGAAATGAAGGTATATATATTTTATTTTATTTTGGTTTTGAATTTGTGAGTTTTAGGAGGAAACACGTACTCTTAATTATTAAGTTTATGTTGACATTTAGTTTGGTTTTGTTGAAAGTTGTATGTGTCAATTAATGCCACGTAAACAAGTATTGGGAGATTTTTTTTTTGTCAAGTTGTCTGTGACCCTCCAAGCTTGACCTGTGGTTTGAGGAGCCGTGCCCAGGGGCATCTAAGCCGTCAAAGTCACTCGAGGATAGCACCCGGCCTAGGCTACACCAGTCCTCAATTGACTCTATTTTTTCAGCATGTCTCCTCTCCCTAGCACATGGCACAACCAACCCCCGAGGTTTGATTCTGGGTAGCCTTGGTGACTATGCCCATCTTCAAGTGGTTGTACTAGTGAGACTTGACAATATCCCAAGAAATTTTAGACATATACTTTCATTTCATTTTTTATATTTTTCAATAGTTTTAAGATTTTGTTAAAAAGTTGATCAGATTATTTCAAATAATAATTTCATTTTGTACGCTGAGTATAACAACATCTTCACCATCAAGTCCAACACATATCACCCTATCCCAGAGAAGAATTGAACTTAAACCAGTAATTTCACATCAAAGAATCTCTTAACAGAACATTAATCAATGTTTATCTAAAATCCGTGAACATTTCAAATAATAATTTAAATTATAATAAATTATATAATCTAAACATTTTAAAAATATTAAACTATAAAAAGTATTAATATTAGATTATATACAAACGGCTAGTTGAACCATCTCTACATCTATTTATACTTATTGCCTGATCTGATCTCTCACATAGTCCTGATGATGAACCACACTGGTTGGTTCGAAACGCGTCTTTTTTGACCTCGTTCTTTTGCATGTGATTATTACCGAAAGAATTTCTACTAATTTATATGGATCACAGAAGCTTAGATTCCAAAAAATACAAATATAATCAAATATAATTAAATTAAAATTAAAAAATAATAAAATATGACAAATTTGATTCAATTTCTTATTCTAGTGGCCGTTTTTTTAACGATTAGTTGGAGCTATCCTTATCTATTTAAACAGGGTTCTTGATCAGATTTATTATCTTGTCGTGATGATGAATCACATTGGCTGGTTCGAAATGGGTCCAAAAAAAAATTTTACATCTGATTTTCACCAAAAATTCTTATACACATTTTATGGATCACAGAAGCCAAATTCCTAATATTAAATTTATTTATATTTTTAAAAAATATAATTTAATAAAAAATATTTATTAACCAATTCCAAAGATAAAAAATAAACACAACTAACAATCACTTTAACAATAAATCTCATAAATTTTAATTATTTCTTAATGCAGCCCAGGAATTCTAAGACTAAAAAAATCACTTAATATTTGTTGAAAATATTAAAGTCACATGCCGTGCCTTGGGCAGTGACAAAAAGAAACAAGTACAAAGGCAGCAGCAGCAGCAGAAACAGAGATTGAGTGCGCGGCACTCTGTATTGAAGAATGTTGGTGAATCCGTAAGGAAGAATTTAATTCTTGATGGGCCGCAGCCACAGATGGCAGATGAAATTAACTTAGTGATGGGCGGAGCCGTTCTTCACAGTGGAAGGACAAAGATTTTCGTATATCTTTTCTACAGAGGAGCAGACTAAATTAAAAACAGTCGTTTCGGGCTTTAAAGCCCTCAACAACCAGAATGAAGAGAAACAGGCGGAAGTCCTTTTATTTTTGAATTGGCGGGACAAGTGGTCCCCACCATTTATATGCCAATCGGAATCGCTAATCGGAGATTTATTTGGAAGCGATGTCTTGTTGATGGAGCTGCGATGCGATGTGATCAATCGCAATCGCAAATAGCAATGCATATATTATAAGTCAAATGTCTCTTGGAGATGTGGAGTTCCGCAAGCGGACGTTTAATATAAACGAAACATATGTATAAATCACCCCCACTAGAGAGACTAGGAACCGGGAGGTAGGTCCACAAGACCACGTGGCAGAAATCTATTGAATCGATTAGTTTCAATCGGAAGGTTCAATCGGCGGGATTTTATTGTGTGCCCCGATCAGGGCGGATCCGATCGCAATCGAAAGATTGGGCGGAACACAAAGTATGTTGTCAAGTCTTTTGCCGATTGTCGATTGCCGACTGCGTAGTGGTCCCCACTCGTACGTCAGGCATTTCATATTTTTATAGTTCCGCAAAGGTTTTCCTTTGTATTTGGTTTTCATTTTTGTTTTAAGTTTTAATATAGTTTTTTATTGTAATGTTTAAAATATGCGCGGCATATAAAGTGAAATGGCCCGTGCATGTTATGCATTACTGTATTGTATTGTGAACCGCTGTGTGAGCCCGCAGGTAAGAGAAAACACAGTAAGACCATTACAGCACTGTTTTGTGCGGTTTTTTGAGAGAGACAGAGAGCATTGTTTTGAAGTTCTGTGCACTGCGTCTGCAGCAGTCACTGTAGTTGCTCATCCCTCTGTTTAGAGGAAGAATCTGTATCAGTTTTGAAAGTAATAGAAGCTTGTTTTAAAGCGTGAAAAAACTCTGTCTCCTGTCAATTTCCTTTTATTTCTCTGTGTTTACAAGGAGAGCTTATTCTCTCCACTTGGAATTCTCAAAATTCCAACATGGTATCGGAGCTAATCTAGGCTCTTTGAAGATTTCAAAGAAGCTGAAGAAGAAGACCTGTTGCAGCGTTTCTCTCCAGCAGCGTGAAAAGCTCAACAGAAGTCAAAAGTCAGGTATTTCTCAAAGATAATAGTGTTGTTGCTTTGTATTTAAAAGAAGTTTGTTCTTTCAAGAAGGAAATACAGTTTGTTTAAAGTTTGAGTTCAGTTTAAGAAGCAATGGCTGGACCAAGCACTGGAATGAATCTTGGAAGTGTTCAGCTTCTACAGTTTAATGGAAAGAACTATGATTATTGGGCCATTACCATGAGAGCCCTGTTTGTCTCACAAGACTTGTGGGAACTAGTAGAAGATGGTTTCACAGAACCAGCTGATGAGCAGGCTTTTAATGCCTTAACTCAAGCAGAGAAAGATGTATTGAAGAATAATAGGAAGAAAGATGCTAAAGCTCTCTTCTGTTTGTATCAAGCTGTAAATGAGAGTGTGTTTCCAAGGATAGTAGCAGCTAAGAAATCCAAGGAGGCATGGGAAACTCTGAAAGTAGCCTATCAAGGTATGGAGAAGGTTAAGACAGCAAAGCTTCAGTTGCTGAGAAGAGATTTTGAAACTCTTTGCATGAAAGAGTCAGACAGTGTTGACACATTTTTCACACATGTGATTGGGACGGTCAATCAGATAAGATCCCATGGAGAAACTCTTGAAGAAAGAAGGATTGTGGAGAAACTTTTGAGAAGCTTACCCTCAAGGTTTGATGTTATTGTTACCACCATAGAAGAGACTAAAGATCTCTCACAGTTCACAGTGGATGAACTTCATGTCTCACTGATAACTCATGAACAAAGATTGAGCAGAGATGAACACTCATCTCTTGAGCACGCCTTCAAGACCCAGATGCCTTCAGGAAGAGGAAGAGGTCAAAGAAAAGGAAGAGGAAGAGGCAGAAGTCAGAATAGAGGTGGAAGGGACAGCTCTTCACATTCACATGGAAGGAGCAACAGCCAAAGTCAAGGCCACGTCTAATGCAACAGCCAGCAAGATGGACATCAACACCAACATGCTCAAGGACAAAGGTATGATAAATCCAATGTCCAGTGTCATTATTGCAAAAAATATGGGCACTATGCCAATGAATGTAGAAAGAAGCAAAATGACATGAAGAATAGGCAGAATGCTAATGTAGCAAAAGAGGAAAAGAACCCAAGTAATGTGCTGTTAGCTTGCAATGTAGCACAAGATAAAAATGATGATGTTTGGTTCTTAGATTCTGGATGTAGTAATCACATGACTGGAAACAGAGCAATGTTTGCCAATCTTGATGAAGAAGTCAAATCTGAAGTGACCACAGGGACTGATACTAAAATCTCTGTCAAAGGGAAAGGCAGAGTAAGTATTAGAGCAAGGAATGGGGAGAAAAAAATTGTTCCTGATGTGTATTATGTTCCAGGTCTGAAATGTAATCTTTTGAGCGTTGGGCAGCTCATAAACAAAGGTTACGATGTTATATTCAAAGATGATGTGTGCACCATAAAAGATATTCCTCCAAGTAAGAAAATTATTGCTGAAATTCAAATGACCAGCAATAGAATGTTTCCTCTCAAGCTCAACATTGACTTGAAGGGAAAAGGGAAAAGCATAGCAGCTGTAACTCAAGAAGCCTTCCAGAAGGAAGAGAAAGATGAAAATTGGTCATGGCATCTGAGATTTGGACATCTAAATTTCGGAGGATTAAATTTGCTGCACAGAAAAGGAATGGTAAGAGGTTTACCATTGATTGAAAATCCTGACAGCCTATGTGAAGGCTGCATCTTGGGAAAGCAACACAAAGAAAATTTTCCTTCAGGGAAAAGCATAAGGGCGAAAGCACCTTTGGAGATAATCCACTCAGATTTATGTTGGCCGATGCAAACAGCATCTGTTTCAGGCAGCAATTACATGCTGACTTTCATAGATGACTTCACTCGAAAAGTGTGGGTCTATTTTCTAAAATATAAAAGCGAAGTCTTTCAGAATTTTCGTCATTTTAAAGCTCTTATAGAAAAACAGAGCGGACTTCACATTAAAGTCCTCAGAACTGACAGAGGAGGAGAATACATATCAAAATAATTTCTGCGTTTTTGCAGAGAGAACGGCATACACAAGCAGTTTACCACCAGGTACACACCGCAACATAATGGAGTTGCTGAAAGAAAGAATCGAACCATAATGGAGATGGTGAGAAGTATGCTAAAGGCAAAGCACTTGCCGAATGAGTATTGGGCAGAAGTAGCAAACTGTGCTGTATATATTTTGAATAGATGCCCTACAAAAGCAGTGATGAAAAAAGTTCCAGAAGAAGCGTGGAGTGGCAGAAAACAGGGAGTCACCCACATGAGAGTTTTTGGGTGTGTGGCATATGCACACATTCCAGACAAATTGAGAAAGAAGTTGGATAGTAAGGGGGAGAAGTGCATTTTCCTTGGATACTGTGAAGATTCCAAAGGATACAGATTGTATAACCCATCCACAAAGAAGTTTGTAATTAGCAGAGATGTGCAATTCATCGAAGAGGAAGCGTGGGATGGAAGCATTGAGAAAACAGTAAATGTCAAAAACTGTTTGTCTCATGATGAAGATGATGTAGATGTGGTTGAGATTAATAACCCATCCATTGCACAACCTCCAGCAGCGCAAGGCCAGCAAGGGACGCCTCAAGCGGCAGTAAGAACACCCTTGAGAAGAAGTGGCAGTGGTTCACCGAGTACACCACAAGGAGCAGAATCGAGTGCTTCATCAAGCACGGCTACACCAAGTGAAAGAGGAACAAGATTAAAAAGCCTTAGAGAAATCTATGAGCAAGGAGAAGCAAACGAAGGTATGAATTCCTTATTTGCTTTGTATTGTCAAGTTGATGATCCTATTCATTTTGAAGATGCTATTAAAGATAGAAAATGGATAGAAGCTATGGATGATAAAATTAAAGCCATAGAGAAGAATAGAACATGGGAGTTGGTTGATCTACCAGAAGGTAAAGAAGTCATTGGAGTTAAATGGGTATACAAGACCAAAAGCAATGCTGAAGGAAAAATAGAAAGACACAAGGCCAGACTTGTTGTCAAAGGATATAAGCAGAAGCAAGGGATTGATTATGAAGAAACTTTTGCACCAGTTGCAAGAATGGAAACGGTAAGAGCAGTGATGTCCATAGCAGCACAAAACAAATGGAAAGTATATCAAATGGATGTAAAATCCGCATTTTTAAATGGAATTTTAATGGAAGAGGTATATGTGGAACAACCTCTTGGATATGAGAAGAAAGGCCAAGAGCATAAGGTCTGTAGATTGAAGAAAGCTCTTTATGGGCTGAAACAAGCACCAAGAGCATGGTACAGCAGAATAGATTCTTATCTATTGGAGAATGGATTTGAAAAGTGTGAGGGAGAACCCACCCTCTACATCAAAGAAAAGGATGGTAAGTTATTGATTGTTGTTTTATATGTTGATGATTTAATTTTTACAGGTAATGATGATTACCTTGTTGAAAAATTTAAAACAGTCATGAAAGATGAATTTGAAATGACTGACATGGGTTTGTTAAGATACTTCTTGGGAATAGAAGTGGAGCAAGGTGAGAAAGGAATTTTTATTTCTCAAGCAAAGTATGTGAATCAAGTTTTGGAAAGATTTAACATGCAGGAGTGCAAAGCTGCAATTACTCCCACAGTAATGGGATTGAAGTTGAGTAAGAATGACAGCAGCAAGGATTTTGATCCAAGTTTATATAAAAGCATAGTTGGCAGCCTCATGTATTTGACTGCAACTAGGCTGGATATTATGCATGCTGTTAGTTTAATTTCCAGGTTTATGGAGAAGCCAAAAGAAGCACATTGGCAAGCAGCAAAGAGAATTCTGAGGTATGTGAAAGGAACAAAAGGATTTGGTATTTTATATACAGCTTCAGAAAATTCAGAATTAGTTGGATACACTAACAGTGATTGGGCTGGAAGTGTAGATGATCGGAAGAGCACTTCCGGTTATATTTTTCATATGGGTTCAGGAGCCATTTCATGGGCTTCTAAGAAACATCCAATTGTAGCATTGTCTACAGTAGAGGCAGAGTATGTGGCAGCTACAGCAGCAGCGTGTCAAGCAATTTGGATGAGAAGAATGTTGAGAAGTTTGTGCCAAGAACAGGTAAAGGGCACTGTGATTTATTGTGACAATAGCTCAGCTATTGCATTGTCAAAGAATTCTGTGTTTCATAAAAGAACAAAGCACATAGACACAAAGTATCATTATATCAGAGAATTGGTGAATAATGGTGAAGTTGTTTTACAGCATTGTAAAACAGAGGAACAATATGCATATATTTTAACTAAACCATTGGGACATAAAACATTTGAGTTTCTAAGAAAATGCCTGGGTATGATGAATAACCCAGCAGCTGAATTTAAGGGGGAGTGTTGAAAATATTAAAGTCACCTGCCAGCCTTGGGCAGTGACAAGAAGAAACAAAGTACAAAGGCAGCATCAACAACAGAGATTGAGTGCGCAGCACTCTGTATTGAAGAATGTTGGTGAATCCGTAAGGATGAATTTAATTCTTGATGGGCCGCAGCCACAGATTGCAGAGGAATTAATTTTGTTATGGGCGAGAAGTTACTTCAGCAGAGAAATGAAGTTTTTGTCTACGGAGGAGCAGAGCAAATTAAAACAGTCAAGTCGGGCGTTTAAAGTCCTCAACAACCAGAATGAAGAAAAAACAGGCGGAAGTCCTTTTATTTTTGAATTGGCGGGACAAGCAGTCCCCACCATTTTTATGCCAATCGGAATCGGAAACTTATGTTGGAACAGTGTCTTGTTGATATGGGAGAGTTCCGCAAAGCGGAACGTTTAATACAAACAAAACATATATAAATCAACCCCACAGCAGAGGAGGCCCGTGGGTCCACAAGACCACGTGGCGGTATCTAATTGCAATCGCAACAGCGTAATCACAAGGTTTAAATCGGCGGGATTTTATTGTGTGCCCCGATCAGGGCGGATCCGATCGCAAGCGAAGGATCGGAGGTTTGTTTGTTAGGTCGCGCGTCTTGTATAAAGCGCGGACCCGACGATCTTATATGGCGGATCTAATATCGGGCCATCGAGTCCATGGTGTGATCGCAATCGAAAGATTGAGCGGATCACAAAGTTTGTTGTCAAGTCATTTGCCGATTGTCGATTGCCGACTGCGTAGTGGTCCCCACTCGTACGTCAGGCATTTCATATTTTTATAGTTCCGCAAAGGATTTTCCTTTGTATTTGGTTTTCATTTTTGATTTAAGTTTTAATATAGTTTTTTGTTGTAATGTTTAATATATATGCGCGGCATATATAAAAAGAAAAGGCCCGAGAGCCAAAGGAGATGTAAGGTATTACTGCATTGTTTTGTGAACCGCTGTGTGAGCCCACAGGCAATAAGAAAACACAGTAAGAAGAACAGAGAGCACTGTTAGTGCATTCTTGAAGAGAGACAGAGAGTTGTTTTGTTTAGCACTGCGTCTGTAGCAGTCATACATACTTGGTGAATCCCTCACTGTTGAGGAAGAATTTGTAACAGTTGTTTTTAGTTTGTTTAATGAAATAGAAAGCATTTCATGCCATCTCTGTCTGCAAATTAAAATTTCTGTTTTAAAACATCTCTGTGTTGTAGAGGGGAGTTTATATTCTCTCCACTGTTTGCTTGGAATTTCTAATAATTCCAACAATATTGAGAATTTTCCTATATATATATATATATTCTTCCTTTTGAAAGCATACATGCAACCAGTAATTTCTCCACAATTTCTACGTATCTCTGCCCCGATTGCTCTATCCCTCAGTTTCAATTTTTTAATGTGGACTTCCCGTGATTGGCTATTGAATGTTTCCCAACGCGTTTTTCATGTTGACTTCCAGTGAATAGTACATACATTTAGTGGATATTGAATGTTTACAAATGCGTTTTCCATGTTGACTTCACCTGAATTGAACACACAATTGGTAGATATTGAATGGTTTCCCAACGCGTTTTTCTTCTTCATGCCCTCATTATTTTTCAATTTCCAGATCGCTGGAATTCTACGTTGCCCTTTATATGATAATTGATATAAATCCACAATCCAAGAGCAGAATTCATCTGTTTTTCAAGACGTGGGATTCGAAGAGGGAGAAATGGATCATACCCTTGTTTTTCTCATGCTGTTGTGCTTTGTGATCTCAGAGACCTCTGTTACTATAGCAGCTATTGATTACTCAAGCTGGATGCCATATTCCCATGTTGTTATGAATGAATGAATGTTAGGGGAATTTGAATTTATATCACCCATGAGCAGCCACAATGAAGGGGACGTGGAGGCTCTTTTGAGCTTTAGAAGAGCCATAACAGCCGATCCACGTGGATTGTTGTCCAGCTGTACTGCCCAGAAATCTGCCAACATATGCTCCTGGAATGGTGTCCGGTGCAGAAAACAGAGCATTAGAGTTGTTTCCATAGACCTTCGTGGATCAGGGCTTGAATGTTCGCTTTCACCTTCTCTTGGTAATATCTCTTTTCTAGACACTTTGATTCTTTTTAACAATAGCTTGACAGGAAGAATTCCAGCAGAGTATCTGCAACTTAAATTCCTCCGACACCTTGACCTCAGCTTCAATCTGCTATCTGATTGTCTACCCATGAGTATATTCCACCTTCCCCTTTCGTTCTTGGATCTTGATCGCAATCACCTCACAGGGAACATACCTGAGGCTATTGCAAATTTGACTCAACTATCCTTTTTGGGTCTTCGTTGGAATAATTTCACAGGGAGCATTCCTGAAGCTATTGGCAGTTTGACTCAGCTAAGTTATCTAGATCTTAGTGGGAATAACTTCACGGGAAGCATCCCCAAATCCATCACCAATTTAAGCAGATTGCAATACCTTTCTCTCTCAAACAACTCTCTTACAGGTGCAATTTTAAAAGACATTGGAAAACTTCATTCTTTGAAGAAGTTATATTTGGATTTGAACAACTTATATGGGAGGATACCTGATAGTATCAATGGTTTGGTTTCACTTCAGAATTTGGATCTGTCACAAAATAATCTAGAGGGACCAATCCCTATGGGTATTGGCAGTTGCATTTCTATGAGATTTTTCTCTGCCCACTCCAATAATTTATTTGGAACTTTGCCTACATCATTGGTCAACTGTATCCAATTTAGGCTTTTGGATCTAAGGAAAAATAAATTAACAGGGGAGCTTCCTTCATACCTGGGTTCTTTTAAAGAGTTGAGAGTTCTAAATTTTGCTTATAATAATTTTCATGGTGTTATTCCTCAATGTATCACAACTCTCACCAAATTGTATATGTTGGATTTATCCAACAATAAATTTAGCGGACAAATTCCCTTTGATCTTCATAGACTCTATGGATTTAGAGTCAATAAATCTGCTCCTGTTGATGGTGTGACATCATCTGAGTTTGGAATTTCCCTCAATGCATATTTTTTGGATA
This sequence comes from Pinus albicaulis, assembly GCA_034641835.2. NCBI lineage: Eukaryota > Viridiplantae > Streptophyta > Pinopsida > Pinales > Pinaceae > Pinus > Pinus albicaulis. The sequence goes on from CM076581.1 coordinate 1,622,342,554, forward strand.
AATCAATATTTTATGAGGAAGTGGCATTTGACATAAAAGGAAGTGAGTACACACTGACATATGTGTTGCCTATAAACACTATATTTGATATGTCTAGCAATAATCTTAATGGAGAAATACCCCCAAGCATAGGGAGTATGAGCAGCTTGCGATTGCTAAATTTATTTGGGAACCAATTAGAAGGGTTAATCCCTGCATCTCTTAGTAACTTATCTACTTTGGAGGAGTTAGATTTGTCTAAAAATAATTTGAGTGGAGAGATTCCTAAAGAGCTCTCAAAATTATCTGAACTAAGTATTTTTGATGTTTCTTTCAACAACCTTTGTGGACCAATCCCAATAGGGAAACAATTTTCAACTTTTAATGTAAATTCATTTCAAAAGAATAAATGTTTATCTGGGTGTCCTTTAGATACATGTAATGACAAGAAAATGCCAAATAGAGAAGGCAATGGTAGTTGTAAGAGTAGGAATCTTAGAGTGGGATGGCTTCATAGAGTGGATGAGAAGATCTCATTGATGGCTTTGGGAATAGGATTGGGAATTGGATTTGGAGGAGTGACTTTTATTTTTGTAGCGTGGGAGAAAGACAGATGTTGGGTGATGCCTCCTAAAAGGCCACAACCCTTGTATGGGGTGTATCATCTTCCTATATAATTGAGACCCTCAAGATTAGAGGCTTTCCAGTTAAATGCATGATAAATTTATGATGAATAAAACATATTTCTTTATTTTTGTATCATGTATATTTAGAAAGTTATAAATATGAAAATAATGATTTTAAATATAAATATTGTTTTTTTTTTTGTTGTAAGAAAGTGTATTAACATTATATTAACATGGAAAAATAATATACATAATTTACATCCATGAGAGCATTCTTTTCTTGTGTGTGAGGAAACCAGAGATAAGAGCTAGACAACTCTGCCCTTGGAAGGGGAAACCAAAGGTCAAATAGTTTGCACATGAACTAACATTTATCAAAATATGAAACATGAAGCCTAGCATCTCTATTTGTGAACAAAAATTGATGAGGAACCAAAAATTCATCTGTGAGTGTTATGCGGAATCTACGACTACAGACAAAAGTATCTTCCCTAGAATTGATGGCCTAGTCTAGAACAACAAAAATCAAAGAAGCTAATGCTTTTATTAAAATAAATAAACAATGGCATGAAGCGTAATTGGATTTTTTCGTATGCTTCACTCCTCTCTTGGCTTGTACACTCCAATCCTAGCTCTGATCACTATAATTAGAACCTACACAATCAAACAACACAAGGCAATAATCTATGACATCTATTTAGCATCATCTAATCACTTTATTCAATGGATCAACATGGCATTGAAATATATGAAATCATAACATCACATATAGGAAAAGATTGAACTCTTTGTATTAATATAAATGGATAGAGTTACAACCAAATATAGGAGTTGATCTTGTAGAAGAGCTCCTCCAAGTTGACTTGTTCTTCCTTTCCACAAAGTGTACCTCTATCTCACCCTAATGCATGGAATAATGACTCTCATAGTAGCAACATGAGCGTAGAATCTATCTCCAAAAGCCAACCCCTAGCTTGTGGATGACCACAAATATCTAGGAGAGGATGGAAGGTTAAGAATTATTATCCATTTACCATTCTAGGCTTGAGATCCACTCTTGGTGGGAGGATGAGCTCAAGAGATAAGGGGTGAAATCTCCAAGGTAGGATAGGATAGAATTCGAGACTTTCATCTAAGGTAAATAGTTATAACAACTCTTAGAAGCTTCTCGAAGAGGAAGATTCAGGTTTTTTTATTTATATTTTTCCTGAATTTCTAGAATCAACACACTCCCATCAAGGGGAAACCTGGTGGTAATCAACATAGGTCCAGAGAGGGCCAACCTTCTTGTGAACACTAGTCTCTAAAGGGCCAGGGTGCGTTGGGCCTAAAAATCACTGAAATGAAGCAGTTAAAGGCATAAATTTAGGTTTTTGAGAGATTCATGCTTAGGGCTCTATGTAGGGATGATGATAAAGTGTTCAAGGATGTGAATGATCATGTTTAAAGGCCTATTGACCAGGTGCGACAAAATCACCTATAACAAATTGCCCCCTAAAGCTCAAAGTCAGAAATGACAATTAATGACTGAAGTGCTTTACCTTGTGACAAGTCATGATCAAGAACAACCAGCGAGATCATCTTCTATTACAATACATTTACATCATGGCATCATTTTTGAGGGGGGCATACCCATAATTAACACATAAGCTAACATTACATGTACAATGATCAAAAGACGTGTCCATTTATGAAAAATGGTGGACTTATGATTGGATGATTGTTTGTATGATCATAGCCATCATACTTTGTGATATTGTATTAATCCTAAAATCGCAATCCGGATGGATGAAACTAGATATGGGGTCTTCTATCTCTTTCACATGATCATTAAATGTACGAGTCTAACCTTGTAAATAAATGAGCTAGCGTCGAACATGGCTGTAGACACCATTTGATTACCAACCAATGATGGAAGTCGTTAACAGACGCAAGAGAAACCATCGTTGATGTTAATGGGTCACAAGGTATTGCAGTACAATGGTGTGAATAAATGAGTTGGATTCGAACACCACACATAATCTTTTAGACGAAGGCCAATGATGTAAACTTGTCATTGAGAGCAAGGAAACTTGCCATTGATGTATGCAAGCACTAAAGTACTGAAGAGATGCTTCTAAGTCAACTTCCTGGATAATGAGTTGATGTGGAGAGGAAGCGACCCATCGCAGGAGGGCCTTGATGTATCCCCCATCAACAAGATGAAACAGGTATCATGATTTGAGACATAATGATGATGATACAAAACTATTTCAAGAACGAAGGACATGGAATGAAGGATTAAAAGTATTATAGAAAATATTGATTGAATGACTTCTCTTGAACATATAGGTGACACTGAATGGAGTTGGCAACATTGACCCAAAACCAAAAAAGGAGGCTTTGAAATAGTATGATGAACCAAAAGACAAGAAGATTTCCCAACCCAACAGCCATGGAGATGAAGTGGAAGAGTGTCATGTTCAAGAACGATTGACTTCCATTAACAAGTGGGGTACCCTGTTTTCCTAATTTCCCAAACCATATTGGTCAGTACCTCTTTATTTTTTAACAAGATTGAGGAGGGTAACATATGCTTTAATTGTAAGTACATCCTTTAGATGAATCCCTTCGGGTATGTTTAATGAACCCTAAGAAGTAGTGGTTTGGTCTCGTCATGATCGATGAGTCAATCGTAGTTTTGTGTTTTTACAAGTCCATTGAAGGTTAAACTTGACATATTTTTCCTGTTTAGAGGGTTTGAAAAAGAAGCAAAAAAGAAAACCCGGAAGGTTCCTTTTCTCAAATAGTTCCTTGATTCTGAAAAGGTAGAAAAAAATACCCAAGAGAACCTATTAGCTATGATTGACTAAGGTATTCCTTTTTCGTAAATATTCTATCTCAATCCGGAAAAGGGTTAAACTTATTCTGGGTAGATGTATTTTCATTTAATTTAACGAGTTTGAAAATACAAGTGCTCGACAATATTTTCATATTTTGGAAGTCTGAAAAGAACCAAAAGAAGACTCCAAGGGGTTCCTTTTTCATGAGTTTACAGAGCCCAAAAAAGTGATAAAAGTATGTTCTTCGGTCAAAATGCTATGTTCAAAACACAAAAAAAATGTCAAACAACTATTGACCTATTCAGAACACCATCAAAGGATTAAAATACATGTTTCATGATAAATTTGAATCATAACTAGGTCAAAAAATTAAATATGAATAAAATAATGGAAGAAATGACCATAAGTAATCAAAATGGCAATTCATTTTTACCATTTTACATTTACCTTATGATGTTAGAGTTTTGAGTACTCTTTTCCCTTGATAGTTTGCAGCTCATTGCGATCAATATGGTGGACCATTTAAAGTATGACTTCCAGGTAGGAGCTATAACCTTTCTCTTTCGTTTCATGGTGCCATTTTGTGATTTTGTGCATTTGTTTTGGGTTTTTGAGGGCCCTAGGGCTTAAATATTTTTCCCTTGGACCAAAACACCTCCTAAAGTCGAAAGGAGCATTGATCCTAGTCAAAATACACTGCAGTGAGATCTGCAATGCACTATCTCTCCTTAAAGGGGTGCATTAGGTGCAATTATAAAATTTTATATGCGAGTTCCGTACAAAATTTGTCCATTTTTTTGCATGGAATGAATCCTAATGAGTCTCCTTTTGATGTTTCGGGACTTCATCGGGGAAAAAAGGCCTTAATATGGAGGGAAAGAGAAAATGAATAACATGATATGAATGCAGCAAATGAATCTACTACCATCCAAGCACTAAAGAACTATGGGTTACTAAAACTCTTCTGGCTTCGTGGTATGAAGAAACAAATGGAGCTACTAGAATATATTGTAATTCATGGGATGTTCAAGCTCAAGCATTCATAATAGGAGCACATCTGCTCGAGATAAAGATAGAGGACATATCTTTTTCTGACTATTTTATCTATGACAGGTGCCCCAGTCTCCTTCCTAGGTGGGAGAAGGAGTGAAGAAATAGTGAAATACTATATCATTTCTCATTGCAGACCTCGAGACCCAATCAACTAGGGATGGGAAAATAAACAAAAAATATGTGATTTGATTTCCTCTAAGAACAATCCTATTCATCATTGTCATATTGGTTGGTAGCTCTACACTTCATGTGGCCAATACTTCATACATTCAGTATGCTTTAGAGCGTATACATCCAAAAATTTTCAACTGGAGTAAGGGAGTGTTGGTAAACATGAAAAAGCAATTGATTAAAGCAAGAGATGGAATACTGAAAAAATTTGGCTATGGTTCGATCTTGCCATTACTACAACCTCAACATATCACACTCAAGCCCATAGATCTTACACCCTGACATGCAGGTCCGTTGACGATCAGTTTCCCACCAGCCTTGATCAGATTGTTGCACAGACAGTTCATTATGATAGATGATTATCCATACATAGGGATGGACTTTCGTGACAAACTTGAGCTCGTGATTCCCGAGGATGAGAAATGGGGTACTATGGGTAAGATATTTAAACCATTTTTTATTTTGACTTTTACAATTTTTTTTGTGCTTTTGATGTATCTGAGACTAAACTATTGATTTGTTCATACAGATATTGGGCCCGTTCAACCTATAGGTGCTTCATATCTCCAGCATGCGACAGATCTACAACATCAAATAACACTAGTATAGGTTGCTTCAGTAGGACAATATGCACTACAAGATCTCAATGTAGTTGAGACCCTAACGGAGGTAGAGCGCCACATGGAGGGGTTGACAGACGGGATAGATGAGACCGTGGTCAACCAACTTCCTATGCGACTTAAACATCACACTATTGGGGTGCCAATCCATATTGGTTGGCTACTCTGTAAGATAGATTGTGCAGTGTCATGTTATCATGAGCACTATGATTAGTCTACTAGGAGGCTTATATCCGTATTTGCATGTAGTTTTTGATATTGTGGGTTGTGCAACCATGTGTCTCAGACACAAATTTTGTAAAACCAAAATTATATATATAATTATCTTCAGTGTTTCTTATGTTTCTATTATCATTTTCAATCGATGTGATGTGTATTGAAATTTATTTACATACGTTGCAAATGTTTATCTAAAACATGATTAGCCAGTGAAATATCTATCAATGTATTTATTTTTCTAGAAATATGTTGATATTGGATGAAACCAAAGTGTCTTTGTAGAAGGAAAACCCTTAAGAACATGCGAATTATGGTTGGACTTCTAACCGAATAGAAATTATTCAATTGTAGTACTGCAAGTTGTGATTCAAGTCTGATGACTAAACGACGAATACCATGTGAAATAACATCAGACAATAGCTAGACCATTGAGCTATACTCATTGATGTTTTTGGTAGAGATCCCGATATAAATCCCTTGTAGACTCACTAACTCACTATTTGGAGAAAATATAGCCCCGCTACAAAGGATAGGTTCTGATTGTTATGACTAGCACCATCAACATAACCAACATATGGTTCAAGGGACGCTAACATCTGCAAACCGAACGTAAACAGTACCAACAAAAAATATAGGAAAATTTGAAGAGACACACTGCAAACAAACTGCAAACACACCCATATACAGTATGTACACAATGTACTGTGCAAAAAAATAAAGAATAGTAGTTCTTAAGGTACAACCCATTTCTAGGTTGTGCCAGTGGAACTCCATCAAAATTGACTAGCTCATAGGCCCCTTTAGCAAGAACACACTTGACACTATATGGACCTAGCCACGTGGGTTGGAACTTTCCTAGTCCTAATTTATCAGACTCTTGGTCATATAGAAGGACAATGTATCCTTTTGAGAAGACCCGAGACTTGACTCTTTTGTCATATTGCACCTTGACATGTTTCTTATAGGCTTCATTAGCCATGGCAGCATCTCGTCGAGTCTCACTTAAGTGCGTAAAATGTAAGATACATTCCTCTTCTATGGTAGTGGCAGGAAGAAGTTATACAACCTATTTCAATGACATAATTTCACATTCAATTGTAAGGATCACTTCCAGACCATAAAATAACTGGAATGGTGTAAATCTGGTAGTATTCCTAACAAAGGTTCGGTACGCCCACACGGAATTATAAATAATTAATTGCTAATCCGATCGATGGAACCCTATCATACATTGAAGCATTGTTTTTAGAACATTTTTAATAGCCTCAAATTTCCCATTAGCTTGAGGGTAGTAAGGAGTGGAACTTTCATGGAAGAGTCCCAACTTGGCAGTTAGTTCAGACATCATGTGACTGCGAAAGTGTTTCCCATTCTCTGTAGGTATGGCTTGCAGATCACAAAATTGTGCGATGACATGGTTAAAGAAAAATTATGCAGTTGTTTTTCCAGTATTTTTAAATGTAGGGATTTCCTCGACCCATTTAGTAAAATAATATACTGTTACGATGATATAGCCATGCCCCCCGACCAAGTGAGTGTTACATGTCATGAAATCAATACCCCATTTCATGAAAGGACCTAATTTTACACATTAATTTGTCACCATGCTCATTTTCCGATCCCTGATCCTGAAATGCCTCATGACAGATCCTGCGCAATGTTTCCACCATGAAGAAATATGTTAAGACATCCTCTGGAGATTCAAAGAAAAGTGCCTTAGAAGATTACTGAAGAATCTTAGTCAAATTCCTAGTTTCCTGGGTCAATGCTTTTCTGGTGTCATGCTCACACTGATGTCATATTCACAGTTCTGGCTCAGCGTTGCCAGCGCCCTTATTTATTGCAAAATCGCGTTGATCCCTTTTTGGCAGTGTTTCCTCAAATGGAGGAGAAGCTTCTAACTCTAGAAGTTCCAGGGCAACGAGTTGGTTGTTAAACAGTGGTGATAAAGTCGAGCTCTCTGATTTTAGAGCTTTGATCTCATCCATGGGGGTTTATCTAGTATGATGTAGGGGATTTCACGACAAGAGAATGCCATGGAATCTTTGAAAAGGATCTGGTTGATCTTTCCCTTGGAATATTTGGGAACGCATGGGGATTGGGTCATGGTTTTTGTTGCTAAGTATTGTGTTTTTGGCCTTTTTGATTTGTTTGCACTTGATTTGCAGTCTTGATTGCGTCTAGTGCATGATCATGCCACTTTTTGGCGGTGTCGTATTGATTTTGGTTTCTCATGGTTTTTCTTCTTGCTTGCTCTTGTTCTTTCTTCTTTTGCTTGAGAGTCTTCGGAATTGGATGGGAGAGAGGAAAGTTAATGGAGCTCAGTGCACGAGTAAGCGTAGTGTAAGGTAAGAATATGACAACCGGTTGGACTGGTTGGGTCCATTGTGGTAAATGGACAGTGGAAGAGAAGTTATGAGGAAGGTAACAAAAAAGGTAAAGAAAGTGGATCTAAGGTGTTAGATACCTTGGCTATGTTGGGAATTGTTGTTCTCAATGTTGTGCATGAATAAAGGAAGTTCTCTAAACCTAGACCTTATGATATCTGGTAGTTATGTTTTGATCACGATTATGATGATGTTTATATATGTATAGTTGTATGTATGTATGTATGTATGTCGTTTTTGACAAGGTTGTCATGGATCACGATTGTTTAATGATAGTGTTTATATGTATATATGTGCGTATGTATGTCATTTTTTGACAGGATCATGATTGTTTTATTTTAATGATTATATATATGTATGTATCTATGTATCTATGTCACTGCATGGAAGGGTTTTCAAGGATCATGTTTTTGGAGGAATGCTTGCTTATGCAGGTGAATGGCATGAAGAGGTTCCTGGTCTTATGAGGAATCAAGTGGGAAGAGTAACTCTGATAGATCGATGAGGTCAATATCATGTGGACATGAATTGATACTATATGCTTGTACTATTTCCAAGTATGAATGATATTATTCACCCCTTTACCACATTAAATGTCAATCCAGGATTTGTCTAGTTATTGCAAGGCTAACATGAAAAGTATATGTAGGAAAAAGTTACACAATTTCGTATTGATCAAGAATTCAATAAACTATGCATAACAAGAGTCGACCGTAACAGTAATGAAAGTAGTAACAACAATCATCTGTAATAGAAACTAGATTAATAAAAATGACATTAAACCATTACAAAAATAAAGAAAATATGTGGTATAATAAAAAAAACTAAACACACATTAATTCAGCAACACCTAGTTAGGAAAGCTGGCCCAACTCCCTGATTAGGGCTGTGATAAAATCACAGACTTAGGAAAAGACCAGAAATATGCGAATTGCATTAACTGTAGTTGCACGAAAAAGTTATTGTTACAGACTCTCAATTCTCTTGTATGCTAACCTCCTTTTCACGGACCCATAACCCCTCTTATACAAATTATCATATTGAAAGCTCCTGAAATTACGACACTTGTTTGTCTACAATTACATAGTGGTTGTAAAAACAAAATAGAATACAAAAGATAGCAGAGAGATAAATATGAAGTTGTTCCACCGTTGCAGCTGATATCAAAAGATAGTGCTGCCAGCTCGATGGTCTTCCATAGAATCACGAACTTAGTCATTCGACCTCCAAATATGCAAGAACGATTGAATTAGCAAGCCGCATTGGTAATAATCCCCTACGACTATGCTTCATTGATTAATTAATCCATAAAGACATGGCAAGAGGTATACTTGTGCGGTTTAGGACATGAGTTGACTGATAATAATATAAATGAGGAAGGGAAATAGGATAAAAAGGCAAGTAAATAATATGCAATTTTAGCTCCCAACATCTCCCCCCAACTAGTATTTTTGCATGTCCTCATGCAGCTTGTTGCCTATGCAAATCTGGTTTAGAGAGGCTGTGATCAACGTGAAGTTGAGTAAGATCATATTTCTCAGCTATTTATGTTCCTAGCGGTTTATACAGATCTGTCATGAGGAATTACTTCCACCAATCATCATTTACTTTGTAGGTTGGAGTGTACTAATCTGCTGGAAGCTAGATAATGGGAAACTGAAACCTCAAACCCATCCAATGGACCCCACGAGTGTGTATGCAGGAAATATAATGAGGTGACCTTTCTAAAGCCCATGCAAAGTTAGGAGCCACAAAAGGTTCCCATATACTGACAGCTGATGACGATAACATCCACCTTTTTTGAGAATTGTCTCGAGCCTCTTCCTGACAAGTAACAACCTGTTTTGTGCACAAATTAGTGCACCACTTCTGGGTTGCCAAAATCTGTTCTTTTTGTCCTTCAATCTGCAAAAAGGTAGCATGATTGTTGTAGATATTGACAAACAAACTATTTTCTCTTTGAAGGACAAGTGGATTAATTTCTTGATTTTATTCAAACGTGTCAATGGCTTTCTTCCACCTAACCTAGTTGATTGTATAGGAAGTAAAGGATCTTAATTTAATATCTCCCACATACGAAACTTGGTTGAATGTCTAGTCATTATGCAGGAAGTAATCATGCATATACAATTCACACATCAAGTGTTGATTCAAGACATCATGAATTCTCCAGATACGCAGAAACTGTATAGGGTCTTCTATCTCATGACTGATCTCATGATGAATACTTTCCAAGCAAAAGAGTAGATATTGTTCATGAAGAAACAGAGCATAGATATGAGGAGGGGGTCGGCAAGCCATTACCTACTGTACTAAAGTGAACATCTCTTCTTTATCATCCTTCAATATTTTCACCTGCTCCTCCAATTCCTAAATCTTCTTTTTCTATTTCTCCCGCTTTTGCTTTTCCTTATCCATATGGTCTATGTAACCAATGATGATCTGCACGACCTGTTCACGAATTATTTTCACCTCTTCCTAGTGGGTTTTCAAAGTAATTTTCCCCTGTTGAAGGCAATATGTAGTAGCCTGCTACTTATGAATTTCAGCAGCCAAAAAGAATTCTCGAGCCTCAAATAAATGTTCAATGGGATCAGTTTGTGCAGCGACATAAATTGTAGGTTTTTCCTCTGTCTGCAATGTCGATGGAGCGACTCTGGTCTTGGATTTTTCAGCCTTTCTCTTGTACCTTCTTGTTTTATTTTGTAAGCACGGTACCCTTTTCCTCAACTTAATATTTTCTATTTTTAATTTCATAACTTCATTAAATTGGGACTGGTACCTTTCTTTCAGAGGGGGCCTCCTTTTTCACATTGTTTAATGAACTCTTGTTTGATAGTGACTTCCTCTACTGGTCCTATAGCTAGTGTGGGGTTTGGTGGATTGGCATCCACAAATTCAACAACCGGTTCCTCCTTTACTCCGACTTCTTCCGTTTGTACCTCAGCTTGGGGAGTGACCCCTTAATTTTCTTTCTTAGGTCTTGCGACCTCTTAATTTTCCTTTGGTGGCTCTGGGATCACTGTAGTCGGTGGTGTAGTGTCTACGATATCCTTCTCCCGTGTCTGTTCCACCGCAAGCTCAACTCCCATCTATCCAAAAAAAAATTATAACCCTTGCAGGTTAGTATTATCAATAACACTTCCCTCTGGTGGCTCTGGAATCATCGCGGCCTCCTGCGGGGTAGCGTCTTCGACACTCTTTTCTTATGCTTTCTCTGCCACTCGGCCATCTCCCATTTGTTCAAGAATTTTCCACAATCCTTCTGGGTTAGTCTTTGTAAGAACATTTTCCTCTAGTGTCCCTAGAGGGATGGCATCGACCATTACTTCTTCAATCTGTTCTTCGGTCGACGCTGGCTCTTGTGTGATTGTACTGACCTTTACACTTTCAATTTGTTCTGTCTATGCATTGGTGAGTTCTGGCACTTAAATGGTCGCATCGACCACTGTGTCCAAGGCAGCTGCAACAAATTATAAAGTTGGGGGGATGGCTTTTTCTTCCATCACGCACTAAGGGGAACGAAATTTCTTCGCACCTTTTGGTAAAGTTGTAGGAAAGGGAGAACGAGGAACATATTCTTCAATATCCATCCTGACTATGCCTACTGACTCAGGTTCTCCTTCTCCATCCCCCTTGTTCACTGGTTGAGCCATAATTTCTTCTAGATTTCCTCTTTGTCTGGAAGTTGACACTGATTCTTGTAGATCAGTGTCAACTGCAGGGCTTGTCTCCTCAACTGCTTCTTGATTCCTTTGAGCAGGTGGTGCTGGTTCTTGTGTGAAAACACCTCTTTCAATTTCTGCTTCGGGTCCCAAATTTACTTAAATAGGTGGTGCTGGTTCTTGTGTAACAACAACACCTATACATTCCCCTGCAGACTCTTGATTCATTTGAACGGGTGGTGCTCATTCTTTCGTAACAACACCACTTGTTGGTTCCTTGGCTGGTGACGATTCTTCTTGTGAACTGTAAGTTGACGTTGGTTCTTGTGGATCAATGTCAACTACATTTTTTGTCTCCATTGCTTTCATTCCGCCTGAGCCGACAGGCGATGCTGGTTATTGTGGAAAAACTTCGACTGTTGCTTCTTCTATTTCTATTGCTTCTACTTCATCCTCCTCGCTTGCAGGCATCATAACCTCAAGTTCTTCTTCCGCCAACTCAACAAATTGTGACCGAGGCACAAGAGTTCGAGCAAGAGCATGTATTACCAATAATCAGACAAAACTGTGATTCATGAGGACTGCTAATACTTTTCAATAGTGATGGATGTATTGCGCCATAATTTGAAGACTCTTCGATTGGAAGAAAGGCGTGTCCAATGAATGGATTTGTGCATGTCGAAATCGAAGGCACGCAAGAAGATTGAAATGATATTTGAACAGAATAGAAAATCGCCCTTTGCAGGTGATATACCTCATCACAAATACACCACCTCTTCCCATGGGTATGGAAGAGACTTACGATCATACACCCTTCCCCTTAGGATTGTTGCTTCTTTGGCTTGTAAAAAAAATCCGGGAACTTTGGCAAAGGGTATTTATGAGAGAACCAATTCTTCCCTCCCTATGGAAATCGACTGACGGTTGAGATGGCTTCCTCTGTGATAGAGATTCCAAACCCTGAAATTTGGAGTGATTTCCTTCCAAGTTTAATGAAACTTCGACTGTGATATCCTCGTCGAATCCCTAAAACCTTTCAAAATACATATCCCAGCCCGTATCTATAAAAATTTCCCATACATATGAATTGCTGCAAACCAAAATTGTATTTTATGGTTCATGTCTCATGGCCAGCCTGCCCATTCTACTATAGCTCAGTAGTAGCACTTCAGAGTAGCAGAAGAGCGTTAGGGGAGAGTAGAGTAACATAATTGTGGAAAAATAGAATGTGGTAATAGTGAAATACGGATGGTAATTTTTGGGAAATGGGGAAAAATCCATTTCAGATTATGGTAATGATGAAATATTATTATGGTAGTTATTTCGCAGAGTTGGAAAGGACTTTTTAATTAACGTAAACGTACTTATTTCAAGTCCTGATGTAAATTAACGATTGTGCGGAATAGGGTGAGGGTCGTGGAGTGTACATATTGGCACAAGTTCTAATGATGACACCAGAAAATCATCATTATGATTTGATTATGCCATTATTTTATTCATGACAATACCTCACCCCAACTGAAGGATGACCGTCCGCGGTCATGTCAAGTAATGTCAAAAGAATTATTAATGAAATCCACAAAGTCTGATCGGGGACGTACCTGGCGGCTTACCTTGGTGGAGTAACAACCTAAGAGAATTAACCACATTGATGAAGTAAAAACATTGGAGGAGTAACAACACCGAGTACTTAGAAAATTTTCACCATGAAGTGAAAACATCAGAGGAGTAGCAACACCGAAGGAGGAACAACACCAGATACTTTGAAAAATTTCACCATGGAGTAACATCACCAGAGGAGTAACAACATTGGAGGAGTAACAACACCGAAGGAGTAACAAAGCCGAATACTTAGAAACATTTCACCACAGAGTAGCAGCACCGGAGGAGTAACAACATCAGAGGAGTAACAATGTTGAAGGAGTAACAACATCGGGTACTTATAAAAATTTCACACGTAGTAGCAGCACCGGAGGAGTAACAACCGAAGGACTACCAACACTGGGTACTTATAAAAATTTCACCAGGAAGTAACAAAACCGGAGGAGTAACAACATCGGAGAGTAACAACACCGGGTACTTAGAAATATTTCACCACAGAGTAACATCACCAGAGGAGTAATAGTATCGGAGGAGTAACAACACCGAAGGAGTAACGACATCAGGTACTTAGAAAAATTTCAGCCTACGCAGAATATGAACACCAGTGATAGTACTTGCAATAAAAAATAATTGAGTAGTAACAATAATATATATATATATATATATATATATATATATATATATATTTTAATTAGAGGCTGCAGAGGAGGAATTCCCTGCACTGACAACCTTCAAACCAGATTTATCAGAGATATGTTTGATGAAAGCATATTTAGAAGGCGTTGGGCGGTGATACAATCTAAGACGATGTCAATTTACAACGAAAGAAGCATGTGTCTCATCAATTGTGACAAGTCTGACATTTCCATTATCAAAAACCGCATCAACTTCATAAGGTCCCATCCAACGAGAGCAGAGATTTCCTTTAAATTCCTTAAAATTAGAATCATAGAATATTGCCCAATCCCCTTTTTGAAACACCTTATTCTTGATAAAGTTATCATGCCATTTTTTTCTCTGATGTTGAATTGTAGCAATTTTCTGGACAACCATTAAACGAATTTCATCCAGCTCATTTAGCTATTCCAGTCAGTGTTTAGGGACTTTTGAAAGATCTAATCCTACTTCAAGATTTGTTCTGAGTGTGTTAATCTCGAACTCCTCTGGAAAAAATGTTAATTTTCCATAGACAAGCTCATATGTTTAAAACCCCATTGTATTCCACCATGTCGTTATGTATGCGTAGAGAGCTTCAGAAAGGTTTTTAGCCCAATATCGACGATGTTTTGCTACAGTGTTTGTGAGAATATATTTTAATACCTTGTTAGTGATTTCCACTTGACCTTTTGCCTCAAAATGGTATGGAGATGTAACCCTATGCTTAATTACATACTTTTTCATAATCCTTGCTATCATATGTGATGTAAATTGTGCTCCCCCATCTAAAGCTATCTCTCTAGGAGCATTGTACTGAGCAAACATTTCTTCGAATAAGAAGTCTGAGATAACCTGTTCTGTTGCTTTCACAACAACCTTGGCCTCTACCCACTTCGTCACATAATCCGTGCAGACTAAAATATGAATTGTCTGATGTGAAGATGGATTAAACGAGCCAAAAAAAACAATATCCCATTTTTCAAAGGGTTCAAGGACTACTTGAGGCTGTAACAACATTTCATCCGATCAACTAGGTTGACCCATCTGTTGGTAGTTATCACACCTTCAGACATAATTCCTTCCATATGAAAGATGGAGGGTCAATATTATCCCATCTAACACTTTATGACCTGTCTGTTTATCTGCAAAATGTCCTCCACAGGTACCATCATGAGCAGCCTTCAGGACATCATAAATTTCATCTTCTCCTAAACAACATCGGATCTGTTAGTCAATTCTTGTATGAAAAAGATATCCCGTTATCCATGAATAGCAGGCACTGCGATGAATAATCTTCTATTGTTCCCTGTATGGAAAATGTCAATGCACCTTTCTTCTAGCAAGATAATTAACAATATAAGCATACCACGGAGTATGACTAGAAATTGCAAAAATATGTTCATCTGGAAAACTATCTTCTATATGTGTACCTTTATCACTAGTATACAATATACATAAGAAATCAACAACTACATTATCTTTCCCTGGTTTATTATGATGGTATTGTCAAATTATTGAATTAACAATAACCATCTTGTAATACGACCAGGGGTTACAGGTTTATTCATCAAGTACCTTATTTCTGCATGATCAGTGTGCACAAAAGTGGGATATCCAGTAATGTAATGTCATAATTTATTAACAACGTAAATAACAGCTAGAAAATATTTTCAGTTATTATACAGTTTAATTCAGTAGGAGTCAAATTATTGCTGACATAATATACTGCATACGACTTTTTGTCCTCCTGTTGTCCCAAATCTACCCCAAATGTTGTCTGTGAAGCATCAGCGTGGATATGAAATGGGAGTTTCCAGTCAGGACCACATAATATTGGAGCTCCACAGACTAGTTGCTTGATCTTTGTAAAATCTACTTCACACTCATATGTCCAAATAAATTATGCATCTTTGGTCAACAGTTGAAAAAGTGGAAATTATATTTTAGAAAAAAAATCTATGAAACACCTATAATAGCCAGCACAACCAATAAAACTACGTACCTGTTTCGGTGTCTTGGGTATAGGAAAATGTAATATTACCTCTACCTTGGCAGGATCAACTCGAATTCCAGCAGCCGAAAGCAAGTGTCCCAGAACTGTTCCCTCTTCCCTCATCATGTGAAATTTTATTGTACTCAGAGAAACATGTGTTTGTTTACATCTTTTGAATACCTTATCTAAGTTTTCCAAACCTTCAAAAGAATCCCTAAATGGGGTAAAATCATCCATATAAATCTCAACACTATCGTAGAATATATCAGAAAAAATTCCTAATATTGCCCTCTGAAAGGTGGCAGGAACATTACAAAGACCAAATGGGAGGACTTTGTATGCAAAGGTCCCCCAAGGGCATGTGAAGGTAGTTTTATCCTAATCCTCAAGAGTTATTTGGATTGATTATACCCACTGAATCCTTCCAGAAAGGAGAAAATATTCTTTACAACTAAAGTAACAAGGAATTGGTCAATGAAGGGAAAGGGAAAATGATCCTTTAGGGTTGCTTTATTTAGCTCTCTATAGTCAACACAAATCCGCCACTTACAATTCTTTTTAGGAACAATAACTAGCACGGATACCCATTGACTGTCTAAGATATTGTAAATAAATCCTACATCCAGTAAATTCTAAAGCTCGTATTTGACAATGTTCTTCATGCAGAGATTCATTCTTCTCCGGGGTTGTCTCACAGGTCGAAAATATTCCGTAATGTGTATATGATGGGTGCATAAATCAATAGGGATTCCCTTCATATTTGTATAGTCCCAAGCGAAAGCTTCCATATGGTATTGCAGGAATTTCAGTAGTTGTTCGGTCTGGGATGATGAAAGGTTTGGATTAATGATCAATGTCTTCCCTGGTACAATTTCTATAGGTACACAGTTAGAAGATGCAACTACAGGAATATGTTGAACTTCAGTTTCTGATTCAATAGTTTCCTGCATATTACAACTCATCACAGATTCTAGGAATTTACAAGTTGAATAAGAAATGGAATAGGGTCTGCTGATAAAAGTACCGATGGCATCATCCTCCGACTCATTTAAAATAGAGGGCTTGTTCAATAGTGAAGACTAGTATGAGTTCTTCATTTTCAGGTTCTTACCCTTCTAAAGGTAGGGAATTTTGTATTACAATAGATGTTAACTTTCCTAATGGGCTTGGTTCTGCAAGGGGATAAAGAATGAGATTCTTTGTGATCTTCCCATTAGATATCACCATATTTCCTAACCGACGCCCGATATAGGCATTTGCGGTTGCAAGCCAAGGTATTCCTAAAATCAAAGGGTGGCCACCAGCTGGGGACTGCGTATGTAATACCAAGAGATCAAATGGTAATGCCATGAGTCTACTGAAATGGTTATATCTTCCAACTTTCCTATTGGTCTGACTATGGATTTTTTTGCTAATTCTAAGACGATAGGGGTTGGTTTAAGATTTTGTTGACCTAATGTAACCATGGTTTCAAAGGTGATAACATTAATCGTGACTCCCAAATCTACCAGCACATTCGGGATTTCAACCCTGATAAACTGTACTGTCAGAATTGGGTTCCCTGGATCCCCATACTTAAAAGGTATATAATTTCCCAACGTGATGTCAGATAGCTTTCTGATAACATGGATGCTAAGTGGGTCCTTTGATTTTTTCCCAGGTTTCTTGGAACAATATTCTCTTATTGTCTTAGCGTATATTGGTACATCTCTCATAGCTTGAAGTAAGGGGATTTTGACAAACAAGTTTTGCAGTTCCCCTAAAAAGTCAAAATTTGAGTGAGGATTCTGTTTAGTCAAGGCTAGTCTCTCAGGATAAGGCAGATCAGCTTGAAATCCCTGAGTAATCGTTGGTTGAGGAGGGGGTTGTTTTATAGAGTATTGATTTGATTCATCCCCAACTATCCGAGGTTCTGGTTCTGAAACTTCATCAACAACATGTTCAACAATCATTGGAGAAGTCTAAGCATTCACTATCCAACCAGATCACAAATTTATCTCATTATATTCTTCGGTAGAAATGATATACGCAGGAAGGTTGAGAGTATCAACCTGTTGAACTCCCTTATTGTTAGGATTTGGATTAGGTTGAATAGGAAGCTGAAGACGAAGGGGAGGATTACCAGAGGGACTATTAGAAGGAATTTTTAGCTGCTATTGTGGCATAGGTTGGGGGAACTACCTAGGAGGAGGAGAAGGCCCACGTCAATTTTGAGACCATGAAGGGTTTGAGCTAGAGTGAGGGAACTAGGGCTGCAAGGAGAATATTGACAATATTGAGGCCATGAAGGTGAAAAAGGTATCGACCGAGGGCCAATATTTAAATTACTGAAATATTGAGAAATGTCCTGAGGCATACCTTGATTCATGTTCGATGGTCGTGGTTGCCATGGTTTCCTGGAACCCATAAAGTATATTTGGTATACCTCTTTGTTATGTGGAATTATGGATTACAGATAAAACATTCTTCCCTAGATGTAGTGCTCATCTAGAACAATAGGTTAAAAACTTTACAACTACTTTTCCTAACTGTAAATAAACACACATAACAGATCAGAGAACTTACTTGGATTCCAAGCGCTTCCTATTATCCTTCTATCGCTCTTGCTGTAGCTTCAAATCTAAGCTAGATCGCCAAAATATTTCCTGCAAAGATGAACACTAAACATGAAAAGATAGCAATAATTCAGATGTCTATTCAAGTTATTTAGTTAAATTAATAAAACATGAACCATATACATCAGATAAGAATTCATAATATGAACACATGAGCTTATACAGATACATATGTGGGAAAGTAAGCAACAATATTTATTAATGGATAGAAGGGGAGGTTACAACCCAGTGATTGATTTAGTGTCACCATCTCCAACAGCATCCCAACCTCATCACAATGCACATCTCTCCAGCAACATGTCACTCAAA
This sequence comes from Pinus albicaulis, assembly GCA_034641835.2. Taxonomy (NCBI): domain Eukaryota; kingdom Viridiplantae; phylum Streptophyta; class Pinopsida; order Pinales; family Pinaceae; genus Pinus; species Pinus albicaulis. The sequence continues at coordinate 1,622,361,272 of CM076581.1, forward strand.
TCAATTCCTCAATTGAAATTCCACCAGCATTTCTCTACTCAAATTCTTCCTTCTCAAACACTAAGATCTATGCTCAATTTATAGAGGAGCTGAAGGTAGTTTTACAATCAATGAATTTATAATAATAGGCAAGACATGTTCCCAGTCTCAGAGGTATCAAATGGACACATGGATTCCAAGTTTGACACGTGAACTCTTCTAGAAGGTACTGGCCAAGGGGAGATTCTAGAACAATGAGAATTTTTCTCCCAATGTGACCAACGCACCTATGAATGTCGAGAAGTGCTTTGCAGAGCACCCTTGAGTGGGGTTACTTTCATATGCAATGCACTTAGTCCCTTTAGAGGAAGCGTTGGTGAGCTCTCATATGATATATTATAAACTTCAAATCTTGGAAACCTTTGCAAATGAAAGTCATGGATGATTTGTCTTGTTCTTTGTCTTAGGGCATGCAACAACTAAAATGATAGGGATGATAGACCCTATTCATTGGTTCTGGAGATGATGTCCAGTTAACCAGGTCATTGGGAATGGTGCCCAAATTGACCTATAACAATTTCCCCTAAAGCATGAAGTCAGAATAATAATTTAACAATATTTTGATTGAGATGATTTACACTATGATGGGCTGGAGATGAAGCGGAGTGGAGACCTGCATCAGTCTTACAATACATTACATCATGATATATCCTCTTGATCATAATTGCTGAGGGAAGGCATTCCCATGATCAATACATAAACTTTCTAATAACATGTACATAATTCAGAAAGTCGTCTACATTGGAATGTTTCCCAATACAAACATGCCTATAGATATAGGCCCATGTTCGAATGACAATATGTATGTAAGGTCACCATACAGATGATGTGTACAACAATCCTGAAATCGTAGCCTAGATGGCTGAAACTAGATCTGGGGTCTTCTTATCTCGTTCACTCGATCATTCAAGTACAAGTCTAGCCATTCGAATATATGATTTGTAGTCGAACATGGAAAGACATCGTTTGATTACAAACCAATGATGTGAGCTGTTAACAAGCACGAGAGAACCACCATTGATGTCAATGTCCCTCAAGGTATTGCAGTACATTTCGTAAGGCATGAATAGATGATTTGATGTTGAGCGTCAAACAAAATATTTCGGTCAAAAGTCCAGAAGTGAGGATCTTGTTGATGCTGTAACAAGCCTCATGGTACTAGAATATAATGTTTCTAAATGAACTTCCTGGATAATAATTTGTCGTTGACAGGAAGCCACCTTATTGCGAAATGAGAGTTACTGATTTTAGAGACAAAGGTATGACTTGATATAGCAATGTTCAGGGATGACTATCATGAGGATGAAGGTTTATGAGTATTGTAGAAGGATGAGCATTCACTGGATGACTTCTCTTGAACATATCGGTGACACTGAGATGATTTGGCAGCATTGAACCAAAACCAAAGTGAAGGTATGATGAACCATAGGTATGAATGAATCGTCAATAATATTACCCAACCCAAACAGTCATGATGATGGAGTGAAGTGTCATGTTCAAGAGCGACCTGCTATCGTAAAACGTTTTATTCACTTTCCCAAATTTTCCCCGGTCAATTATTGACCAGTACCTCTTTATTTTTTAACAAGCTTGAGGAGGATAACATTTTCTTAATCTATAATTCAACCCTTCGGGCGAATAAATTATTTCTATTTAGTAATTTAACGAGTCTAGCGATGAATGAAACTCGATTCTTGCCATGATCGACAAGCCTGTCACTATTTTATGTTTTAACGATCTTAATGACTGTGATAGCCCATTCCTTTTTCATATTTAGAGAGTTTGAAAAAGAGGAAGAAAGAAAACTCCATAAGTAATTTTTCGTAAAGTTGTCGCTCAGATCCGAAAATGTGTAAAATAATATCTAAGAGAACCTCTTTAGTCATGTTCGACCAAGGTATTCCTTTTTTGTAAATAATCTATCTCAGTCCAAAAAAGGGTTAAACTTATACTAAGTAGATATCAATTCATTTACTTTTATGAGCTCGAAAAGACAAGTGCTCGACAATCTTTTCACATTATCAGAGTTTGAAAAGACCTGAAAGAAGACTCCAGGGGTTCCTTTTTCGCTATTATTGAAGCTCGAAAAAGAGTTAAAAGTGCGCTTCAAATCCTTTCTCTTTTTTAACAAAGCTCGAAAAATAAGGAGAAAAAGTATGCTTTATGGTAAAATCATTCTTGAAATAAATCTGCACGACTAATCTGTTCATCAGTTGTAAGACCTGTTCAGAACAACACCAAATGGATTAAAAATACCCGTTTCATGATAAAAACATAATAAATTCATAGTCATAGCAATAAATATGATTTTAAAACAATTAAATGACTATTAAAAATATTTTTACTATTCATTTTTACCATTCCATAGTTACCATTTTCATTTTGGAGCTCTGAATCTAATTTTCCCTCGAACTTCAGCTTCCGATTGTGATCATTTCTATGGATAGATTTCATTGCCATTTGATCTAGGTTAGTGCCATGAACCTTCTCTTTCATTCAGTAATCATTTCATTTCCATTCATTGCAAATTTTTAGGGTTTTGGGGTCCTTAGGGTAAATTTTTCTCCCAAAGAGGGCAACACACCCTTGGACATTGAAAAGTGCGTTGCATAGCAGCTAAAATGAAGGCTACCTGCATATACAACGCACTGTCTCTTGTCCTAGGTCGCGTTGAGCGCAATCTTCTTTTTTGCTTTTTGCATGATGCCCAAAATTTGCCCAATTTTTTGCAGTAAATGAAATCTAATGGTTCTTATTGTTACATTTCAGGTTTTCATCAGATTATAATGACGATTACATGGAGGGAAAGAGAGCATGAAGAATAGGATATGATTGCCCTAAATGATCTGGGCATAGTAAGAGCCCTAAGAGATTGTGGACTATGAAAGTACTTCCAGTTTTCAGGGATGAGGAAACAAATAGAACTTTTCGGTTCTTAGTTTGAGCATGGGATCCAGCTATTGAGGCATTTCATATGAAGAACCAAGTGGTTCCCATAACAGTAGAGGATGTATACTTTCTTATAGGTTTATCGAGGAGAGGCTTTCCTATTTCGTTCTCAGGGTCTATTGTTGGAGGAGATACTGTGAGAGATTATGTTTTGCAACATTGTTATCTAGGGGCAGAGCCAAGAAAATATGGAAAAATAAACATCCGGGATGTTATAGATTTGCCTTTGAGAACTATCCTTTTCACGATCGCAAAACTTGTTGGCACCATTATACTACATGTATCGAATAGATCGTACATGCAGTACGTGCTAGAGTGCATGAAGCCAATAGTATTCAACTGGTCTGAAGCTGTACTTTCTCAAATGAAATAACAACAAAATAAAGCAAAGGGAGGAAGGAAGAAGAACTTTAGTTATGGTTCGATCCTCATATCATTTGCCTTAGAACAGATTCCACTGATGCAACCACAGCATGTGACACTGGATATGTCTAATCCTAAAGATCCATGAATGCAGAGATGGGTAGAACTAATGGGTAGGCATGCAGGCCAATCGACCATTGTGTTCTCGACTGCGTTCTTCACCTAGTTCAGGTGACATATTGTCACCACCGATGAGTATGCATATGCAGGCGTTGATTTCTAGGGAGATCGAGATTTAGCTTTACCAGAAGGTGCTCAGTGGGGCGCAATAGGTAAGAATGTTTTGACCATTTTTTTATTTTCCTAAGGTTTAGACAATGTTTTTGTATTTTTTATGTTTTCCCAAGACTAAAATAAATGTTTGATGTAATGCAGATGTTGGCTAAGTTCAACCGGTGGAGGAACTAGAGTGTGTAGCAGATGATCCAGCAGAGAGGGCTATCAGGAGAGTAGTCCTTTAGGATCTTGATATGGCTGAGACTCTGACTGAGCTTCGGCAGCACATAGAGGGGTTTACCTTCAGGATTTCAGATTTCTGGATCGAAGAGTTACCCATGTGACTCCACTGTCACACTATAGGTGTTCCTAACCATTGGATGTGGTTACTGTGTAGGATAGCTATATCTATAGCATGCTACCATGAGCACCACTAGTTTACTTTTGACATTTTGCATACATTTTGAGGTCAGATGACCAATGTGTCTTGGGCATAAATTTTTGTAAAAACCTATAACTATCTATCTATTTGATTTCAATGTTTTCCTATGTTTATTGTGCAATCATATTCAATGATGTGAATGTTTTCTTTACATGTGTTGCAAATGTTTGTCTAAAACTTGATTAGCTAAAGAATTGGTCAATGTGTTCAAATTTATGGAAATGTTTTGATATTGAATAATCGATGCAGTGTTGGATTTCTAATAGTATAAACACTAGTAAGTTGTAATACCACAAGTTGTGAGTCTAACCTTATGATGATGCAGTTAATACCAAATGAAATGGCATCATAGAGAAGTTCAATCAATGCGCTATACTCAACGATATTGTTCGTTGATCTACTAATACAAATCCCTTGAAAACTCACTAACTCGTCGTTCGGAGCGAAAATGGCCCACGTTGTAGAGGATAGATTATGTGTACTACGACTAGCACCATCATCATATCCAACAAATGGTTCCGAAGATTCAGAAATCTGCAATGAAATGTAAAGTGGATTACTAGCATCAAGAAAACTCTAAAAACGAACTAAGACAATGAATGCAAATCAACAACATATATATACAATATAATACAAAAACTTACTACACTCATGATTAAGTATAGTAACGTTTCAAATACAACCCATTTCTAGGCTGTGCCAACAGAATTCCATCGTAATCAACTA
>CM076581.1:1622366166-1622495064 GCA_034641835.2 Pinus albicaulis
ATTGGTGCTTGACTGTTGGATTTAAATGGGAATCAACGACAGAGATTGTAATCAGAGGTGTAAATGGAGGGATGCGGTAAGGCACGATGATATAAGTGTGGACTGTTAGATCTTATATAGATCAACGGTGGATATCGCACCGCAGGCCAATAGAACAAACAAAATCTCGCATCGGAACTTTTCATTTTACAAAGAAAACGCGATCTCGTCCAGTCTTCTGATGCGATAAGCACTGTATGGTTTAGAATTTGGTCTTAGCACCCGGTTGCATGGAGGGGAAGTGGTTAGGGGTTTAGCCGAAAGGGGCTTAGGCCTATAATGCAAAACAAGTGTTTTTTAAGCCAAAAAGAGGGTTTTTAAGGCTTAGAGAAGGGTTCCGGTAAGGGGAAAAAGGGGTTTTTCACCAAATGGAGGGATTTCACATGGTTTGCAAAAGGGAATTTGATGATTTAGAAGACTTAGGAAGGGATTTTGAGGGTCAAAGGGGAAATTTGAGAAGGGGAAAAAAGGGGTTAAAATAGGGAATTTGCAGGGATACAAGGGAGTAGATGTAGGCTTTTCTGAGCATAATTGTTTCACAAACAGTGAGGATTTCTTGATGGAAACAACAGTGAAGATCCTTTCTAAGGAAAAGGGCACACAAAGGCTTCAAGAATGATATGTTTTCAGAGGAAATGTATTTCTTGAAGGCTCAGAAAAATATTTAGCCACCTGTTTGCTATGTCAAAAAAATTATAGGTGGCTAACAGTGGCTCCACATGGGGATGGCATCTTCTTGAAGATGTCAAGAACTTCAGAAATATTCTTTGGGAAGTAGGCCAGATGCCTAATATTTTAAGCATTCCTTCTTCTTTGATTCATCTGTTACAAATATGATGGATATTAATCAACAGAAAACATTCCCCAAACAATCTACCTACCCATCTGTTGTAGCTCCTACAACACCCTCCAAAAATACATAAAATCATAACACACACTGGAAGGTTTTAGGCTAGTTATAGATTCAAATTTTGTTTTGGGAAAATGGTGGAATCCGCAAACTAAGGGCAAGGCTGAGAGCTTTCAGTCCATTGGGCTATGGAGTCAAAGGATGGCTTTACTGGACTTCTATTCTACGCACAAGATGGTATTACAGGGCAAGATAGCTAGACAGAGAACAATCCTTAAAATTTAAAGTGGGTGGGATGATCCTGAAGGGATGAAAGGCAACTAAGAATATTTCACCATGTTCAGAAGAAAGAAGTGAAATGACTACAAACAAAGAGCAATGAAGGATTCTTTATTATAGTAATCAACAATGTTTAAATTAGCAAAGCAGGAGCATTTAAGAATTCATGCTTATAGCTAATTTAGAAGAAAACATTAAGAATAACCACATTTGAAAACAGAGTACAATTAAGCAAATTATGTTTCAATCTTTTATTTAAATTATTCAGAAATGGATATGATGGTATTAAAAACTAATATAAAATTTCAGACAAAAGGTAGAAACACTTATTGAACTGTAGTCCAACACATGAATCCTGCAACAAGTCCAGTGCTTTCAAATCGTCATCCAACAAGCCACAAGTAAATTTCTCCAAAAGCTTTTATTCCGAAACTCTCAATGTTACAGCAGAGTAATAGAATCCACCCTCAACACTCTCTTTGAGGGTTTATTTATACACAAAATAATCCTAACAATCTTACGCTATCCTAGCCAATCATCCAGGCTGACTTAAAGCATATTTACAAACAACAAGAGATACATGGTCTCGTAAATAGAATAATGGGTAACGGCTGATGTGTTGTTCCTTTTTTCATGGACGTGCTAAAGATAAGTGCTTAAAATAGGAATCTGTGCTGTCCTTTGCGTATTTATTTGGCTTATCGAATACTCTTTCTTCTTACGGATACTCTTTAACCTTTCATCTGATACTCTTTCATCTGCTTTTCTGTTTTTACCATTTACTTGATAGTAAAGATAAAATCTCATCCTGAAAACAACTTTTACAAAACTTCCAGCATTTCCTTCCACCATTGATCATCTGGTATCATTGTTCTTCTGAGTTTCCTTAAAGTTTCATATGCTTCAGTAAGTTTATAAAAAGTGGGCTCGTTCGGAAATAGATACTTTATTTCATGCTCCAGATGAAATAGATTCCTCACTTTTTCATAAATACTTTTCCCAGGTGGTAATGCAGGTTCTGATGAGCTAGTAGAACCTATAGCTGTATTTTTAGCATGAGCTTTTATTCTTTTCTCATAGGTTTCCAAGTCTACTATTTGATCCTCTGTGAGCATGGGACTTGGCAATTCACTGTCCAGCAAAGCTTGAAACTTCTCTTTGAAAACGTTGATATCAACCAAAATGTCAGTACACTTTCTTTCTAGATTTTGCATGAAAGTCCTCTTGGTGAAAACTCTCTTTGCTTCCAAAACTACACCTGTTCTTTCATCAATTCCTAACAATGCAAGCTGTTGTTTTGTTCTGGAATTCAAAAATTGAATGATCTGCTGGGCCTGCTCTGGCTTGCCTCTTAATTCATGTCTAGTTTTATTTATTTCTTCTTGTGCTATCTTGACTAACTCATTTTGCTCAAAAATAGCTTGAATGGAGGACCAAATACCTCTTATTAATTCAATGATGTTGCACCAAAGAATATCATTTATTTCGTTCAGAGGCTTTTCCAGTGAAAGATCTTTTTGCAAAGCCTCAACCAATTTTTCCAATCTTTTTATTTTCCTGAGGTTGTCAGCAGCTGTCTTTTTGGATGTGTCATATTTTCCCTCCAATTTTGTTAATTGTAATTTTGTTTCTTGGAGTTCTGTGACCTTTAGCTGCAAACTCTCCATCTGTTTAATTAAATCCTCAGAATTCAAATTAGAAATGTTTACCTGAGATGGTTGTTCTTGTTGTCCTGTAGTCGTAGTACCTGTTGTTGAAGTCTGCTTGATAATTTCCTGTTCCTGCAATGCTTTTTCCAACTCCTTCTCTGTTTCATTTAGTCGCTCTGTCAAATTCAAGAGCAACTCCATCATTTCTTCTTGTGAATTTCCTTTTATAACTTCTTGTGTCTGAGGGTGCCTCGAGGCTGGTAGTTTCAGCTGTTTTCTGAGTGCAGCTATATCATCCTCTTTCTTTTTTACCAATGCCTCAATACCTTTAATTTATTTGGGATTGTGACCCAAACCAATGATGATCTCTTCTAGCGACTTTATTCTATTGTCCTTGGCCTGTGAGGAGGCCCTCTCAATCTTCAATTGTGCAGTAGTATTATTCAAGGAATCTTGCAGCGTTAAAGCTGCCATAGCTTTGTTGGTGAGAGTAGAATAAACCATTTTCCCTGTTTGTCTATGAAGCTCTATCTGATCCAGGGGATGGATATCTTTTGTTAAAACTTCAAAATTTGATCTGATGTAATCTGCTGCTGAAGTTGGCTTTGGCACCTTTGCTTTGAAGTGGCTCATTAGCATTTTACCTTGTGAAAGATCAAATGCAGACATCAGCCTTTGCTGATTATGAGGAGCCATCTTCATATACTGATCTTATACCTTCATTTTCAATGGATCATTCTTTGTTTTGATATTAATGAAGGTTTTCTTAATGTCTCCAGTATCTGTCTTTGGCGGTCTGAAAGAAGATACTTCGGTGCTTAATTGCTTTTGTATCCCTTTCTGGCTCATATTTGTTTCACTTGCTGTACCTGTTTGCTGACTATCTTCTCTACCATCATCAAATACTTCATCTATAATTTCTACATCTGGAGGTGGATCAGACTTGTGTTTTTTAGCTTGATAAACTTGTGGGGCTCCTTTTGAAGGTGTGGTATCTGGAGCTAGCCTCTTTTTCCCTATTTCCACATTCAGTGGAGTTTGCATCTCTGGAACTTGGATTTGCTTTTCTGGTGTGTGAGAAGCCTGAGATGGTTCTGGTGCTTTGGAACTCTGTGATTTTTCTTCCATGACCAGGGTTTCAATGACCTGAACTATAGGTTCTTTTCCTTTACCCTTGGGTTGTGCTGCTACTGATGGACTATCTTCCTGTAGAGCTTGTTGTAGAGTGGCTGCTGAAGATGTGCCAATGTAGGGTACCTGCATTTGATCATATGTTTCTAGGTCAAATTTCTTCTCAACATATTTCATAAGTTTATTCAATTTGTCAGCTCCACTTCCCTCTTCAACAAGTGTTCCTTTAACCCATTCATCTTGATTTGCATACTGTTCTATGTCAGAAATTCTGTGATGTACATAAGGAGATGACTTATTTTTTAACCTTCTTTCACAAATGAAACCAAAGGGGTCATAAGGGACCCAACGGAAAGATGTCTGGAATTTTCTCTCTAATAAAAGTTCTGCTTCTCTCTCAGCTTCTCTAGAATTGCAAATGAAAGGACCTAACTGGCTTTTGATCCTTAATTGTGCTTTCTTCTTTACATTGCAGAAATGGATTACATCTGAGTTATTCATCTGTCTAAAGTATTCCAAAGAAAAAATTCTCATTGGTACATATCTGGGTAACTTGAATGGATGTAATTCACATCCATAAATCCTGATGACTGTATGGTTTTGGTATAAGTACCAATCCCCAACTTTATAACTCTTTGACAATTGCAAGGTCTTTCTAATTTCGGTACTAAGCTTGGGGGGAGAAACTCCTGTTAACAAAGTTGTAGCAGGATGTACAAACTGATCAATGAATTCTGAATAAGAGTAGGGAGAGTCAGAGGACAAATGAATGATGGGGGACCAAAAAATAACAGACCTGGGATTACCTTTAGCATCAAGTTTTTGAACAGGGAAAGGGAATCTGTCTGACTGATAAAAGATCATGAGATGATAGATAACTGAGGAGTACTTAAAAACCTTTTCAGTATCTAGCCTTAAAAATTGATCATGGATTTTGTTGGCAATGAAGGAAGCATAATCATACTTAATCTCAGGAGGCTTCCCAGGGGTAAAGATGGATAGCAAAGCCAGAGTTATCTCATCTACATACTCACTGGTATTGAATCCTAAAACAAAAGATATTACATTCACAATAAGCCTTCCCAATGTATTGAAAAAGTAAAAACCATAGGGGGGAGTCCCTTTTGGCTGATGCTCAGGTAACATGAAATACTGACACATTGCTTTTAATTTCTCTGGGGTTAACTGCCTGGTTTTCTCAATCAACCCTTCCATAGATAAAGGTGCTAATTCTTGTTCTGGCTCAAAGTATAACATAGCATTGATAGCCTGAGGTGTGATAGGGAACAGAACACTTTGATCAGGAGCTAATACAGCTCTTTGTGCAGGATCATAATTTGCATGACAATAATGAATGATTTCGGGGAAAACGTGAACTGTAGGAATAAAATACCTTGGGAGATTGGATTCCCACAACCCTATAAGATCTTGCCCCTTTGAGTGTTCGTCTCTGCAGCGACAGAAGCTCAAACGGGGACTTTCATCAAAATGCAGGTCTTTAATTTGGAAATATTCATCTATTAGAGGTAAATAGTCCAAATCTCGGTGAGGAGCATTCAATGGAGTGATATTTAGAGCTGTCGGGACCTCCATTTTGGTTCTTGTGGATTCAAAATGGAGGTTTTCGTTTTTTCTTGCAGACCGGGCGGGATATCTGACAAAAGAGGAAATCGGACGAGATTTCTGAAATGGAGGAAATTGGAACAATTTACAGGTTTGGGGGGCAATTTCACAGGTTTAAAATCTTCAGGGAGGACTCAGCAATGATTTTTAACCACTTTTTCAGCGAAAAAACAAAGGAAACTGAGTTTTACGTGCAGTCGGGGCGTAAAGGATAAATACTTGTTTTTAGACGGAAACTGGTTTTCTAACAGGTAACAGGCAATGGAGGAACTGTTCTTCAGCACGGGCGCAGCGGAATCTTGGAGTAAAATGATCAATTACAGTGAAAATTTGAAAATCGCAGCGGGAGCTCTGTCGTTTTCAGAATAACGAAAATAACAGGAAAAACGTGAAAAATGGCTTATTTACAAGTTAAAAGGGTTTTTTGTTTTTTCGAGGTGTGACGTCATGGTAGTACGGGATGACGTGTGCAGAGTCGGGCGGTAAGTGGTAAGCGGGAAGTCCCCGCACCGCTTTTGGTCGAGGGCGGTATTGATCGCGGGGGGAGCGATTCCATAGGATAGTCGCCACGTGGATGGTTGACTATTCAGAAACCACCCATCCCCCGCTGGTTAAATTGCTGACACGGGATGGGCAGCGGGATCAACGCTGGCCGTTGATCTGCGGGAGGCTGATCCAACGGCTAGCGCGATGGGAAGATGGGCGGAGGTTTCGCGTGGGCCCCGTCGTACTTTAAAACACTTTTAAATGTTTTTAATCACTCCGGGGGCTTTTTAACTAGCGGAAATAGTTATTAATTAGTCCAGATGACATAATTAATCCTATATCCATAATGAACAGGGTTGCGGCGGGGTTTGCTTAAGCGGAATGCCACGTGGACAGGCCACGGTGGCACAAAACTTTCGCAAAGTTTTATTAATGTTTTTGGTATTAAACACACATATTGTATGTTTAACGTTTTCATATATATTTTATTATATGATGAATTAATTAATACAATTATTTCACCATAGGGGCGGGATTTATGTATTATGCTATATTTTTAACCAAAGGGCTTTTATAGGCGGGTTTTAATGAATTTTAGGGAGATAAATACTTTGGTTAAAACATTATACTAAAGGGGTTTTTGGGGTATATATAAAAAAGGAGTTATATACTTAGGAAAGGGTATTTCACTAGGGATTTAATATAGTAGAATTAAATGTTAATATGGCAAAGGACAAGGAAAATCAAAACATCTTTGTACATCTAAGAAAGTGATAACTTATGAAGTAAATTGCAGCATTTTATCTTCAACACTTAAACTTAGAATAACAAGTTGTTTTGAGGAATTTTATGGAATATTGCATCAGTTTCCTAAGTAAAATAGGATTTTACTTAGGAAAAAGTTAAAGATGGAAGATAATCAATGATGGATTATTTCAAGTGCTTAGGTCTTTTGATCATTAGGCCGAGGGTCCGGTCCCTCCAGAAGTCAAGGAAATGCCTTGAGCCCCTTTGATCTCCAATTACCTTAGTACTTTTGGGGAAATTAGTAAAACTCTTGAGGGGGAAAAATGATGGGGGAGGTTAATGAATTTGACTTTTCTTGCTGTGATTTTCCAGTGTATTTCCTGCTTCAGTACTTTTGATGAAAGTAAATGATTAACTAACATGTAGCAGCACCATTCATCAGATAACACTTTGCAGCACCATCTACCTACCCTATCTACTTAACACTACCATTTTGTCTTCTTTATTAGGGTGCATTTAGACTTGCAAACCATGATCAATCTTTTCTTTTTACATGATGAATCTATCTATTTCTACCCTTATTACATCCAAGGGCTCAGATTAAACTGTTGAGCACCTTTTATTCACTCTACTTAGCTACTTATCTGCCAAGATTAAACTGTTTGGCTAGATATTTATTCTCTAATCTATAACATGAAATTGAAATATGACTAAGCCAAGTTTAAACAGTTTGACTTATTCATGAATTGTGGCAAAATTTTCACAAGCTGCACACAATTGATTTATTACAACGGAGTAAAAATTAGTGGCATTTGGATTTGCACACTTTCCTTGGTCTATTTTTTGCTTGGGGTTCATTTTTTCTCTTTTTGACCATTTTTATTCTTTTTACCCTTTGATCTTTCTTTTAGGGTATACCCTCTTTACATTTTTTAAATTTTTTGATTTTTTTGGTTTTTAAGAATATGGAACACCTTTGCTCAAGTAAGAAGGTTTGAACATATTCCACACTTCCATCAAGACAATCATGAAAGATGAAACCTATTGATATAGGAGGCTAACACTGGCTCCACTTGGGGATGGCTTTTCCTTGTGAAAAGTCAAGAACAGCAGGTCAGTTGCCTCAAAATGCCTTCAAACTAAACCATGTAATCTCCTTCTTCTGGTAGCTTTATTGTATATATGATAGTGAAATTTTTTTAAGCTCAGGGCCTTCACTTCGGGCTTCAACTTCAAGAAGTCACCATCCACTCACAACTGAAAACTTTGTTTCCCAGTTAGAAATCTTCTGCCTTGTTCCAATCCCAAACATGCATTTGTTGTGGTTGAAAATCTTGACTTGAATATAGTCCTTTTTCTGCAACCTGAAATCTGATTTGAAACTAAAACAACACACAAAAATTTTCAAACCAACTTAATGAAAAACTAGCTGAAAATTGAAAACTAAAAAAATGCTCAAAATTATAAGCTTATTAGCACTCATTTGCCTACTCTAATCTACTAAAATCTTATTAAATCAGGTAATACAAAAATGCCAATGAAGCCAATCAAGTAGCTGTAAAAATAAATGGATAACTTGATTGCTTGTGATCAAAATTGGAAGTATGTTATGATCATGTGCCTTTATAATAAATGATATGATGTGTGAAGGCCACTTTTGATGTATTTGATCCTTATAGAGAAAACATGTTTGCAAATTTGGGCTCAAAAGATTCTCCATATAATCTGATATAGGATCAATAAAAGCATGATGTATGTTATTTACTTCTAGGCCTTCAATGACTAATTGTTCAATTGAATTATGAATATTAGTCCATGAACTTATTTCTTCAGTATTGTGTTTGAAAGAATAATCATCTTCAATATGCAAGTCAAAAGATAGTACAATTTCATCTTGCTTTGGAGAGGGAAGATTTTCAAAGAATTCTTTAGGATTTCGGAAATTGTATGACCGTATTTGAGAATGAAAAAGTTTGATTTCATTTTCATAATTTTCAGAAATTATATCAAGAAGCCATTTTTTAATTTGAGGAGAACATTTTCTTGATTTAACAAGAAGAAAGAAATCCCTTAGAAAATCCTCATCAAGTTGAATTTCTAATATCTCATCCCTCAAAATAGCTAGTGATTGTTTTGTGAAATTATCATAATTATTATCATACTGATCATATTTAGGCAAATCTTCAGAATAAGGAATGTCATCAATTATAAACATTGGATCAGCATATTTCTCTTCCAACAATCCCAATATATCTTGATTAGATTGGTTGCATTCTGTTTGAAAATCATTGTTTTGTTCAATAGGCGTGATATAAAGCAATGGGCCTTTTTGGGAAGGTAGAATAACATAAGCATCAACTTGTTCCTCTGTCCCTTCATGGATAAAAACCTTTGTACATTCATCAACATTAGAAGAAGTAGAAACAATTTCTTCATTATGTAAATATTTTAAGGATGGTTGCATGTTTAGAAGCAAATTGATTTCTTCTTCGGTGAGGGGGGGTGGGAATCTCTGAATTCTTAGATTGGAATGACAATTGTTTTTTCTCTTATCTAAAAATTGATCATGAGGTTGATTATTTTCTTTAAATTCATTCAAAACATTAAATGAAACATCATTTGTTAATACAGAGGGGTTTTGTGGATCTTGATTTATCTCCTGACTTATTTCATCTTTGTTTAACTCCTCTTGATTATTATGACATTTAACTTGAGAATGAAAGTTTTGGACTTCTTCTAACAAATCTTCAGGAGACCAATTTCCAAAATCTTCATCAATATTTTTAAGGTAATTTATAAGATCTTCAGCTTGATCACAACAATTTTCAGCTAATGATAAAGATGGAAAATCTTCTTTATAATGCTCATAAAATACCTTATGAAAATCTTTTAGAGAAAACAAACTTGCAGGTTTGAGAGCTTCATACCATTCCCTTGCTTTTCCTTCTAAGGTTCCCATGAATATCTTCATGAGGCAATCCTCATGCCAATCACCTTTCAATCTTGATGAGTGTATATGAAATTTAATGAGATGTAGTAAAGGATCATCAATATTCTCATCTTGAAACATGGGCAAATTTTCACCCCAATTTACCTTCGGTAGTTTGTGTGGAAATCCAGGTATGTGATCTCTGCTCATGGGAGCATATCTTCGTTTTATTCTCGGATTATCTTGAAAATCAGCCATAATGAAAAGCCACTTTATCTGTACAACCAAGTTAGATCTTTATATAAAATACAATACATATTGAATCTTAACGAGAAAGAACATACTGTCTTGGATTAAGATCCAAGTTGAAAGCCTGATCTTTCCATATTGTTCTTCCAGGTTCATTCCTCCAGTGGAGTCTTGATTGTGAAATGGATTTGGAGTCGCCGGGTGGATGATTTTAACCTTTGTGTGTCTGATCCCTGTCCACCATCATAGATCAGATCTAAACCTGTAAAACAATTCTGAAGAGAAAGTTAGTTCTTCAAGAAACTAATTTTTTGTGAATTTTCAAAACAACTTCTACAAACTCTTCAAGAAATTTAAGATTTTTAATTAAAATTTTCTCAAAGATTTATTAAACTAGAGAGTCTGATTAAACATTTGAAACTAAGGTTCAATGTATAAGCTAAATCAGAGATAGACTGAAGCATCATTTATTTACTTTTGCAATTGCAGAGCAAAAGCAATTTCAAAGGCTACCTGGCTGATCTTCAGACTCTGTCTATAGCTTACAAATCAAACGATAGTATCAATAAAATGATTCAGATCCCCAGTATGGTCGCCACTATGTTATCACTCAGGTTTTCCTAGAAGTTGTGTAAGAGGAAAGTATACCCGAGGTAACCACAAACCAACCTTTTAGATGCAGAATCTAGCCAATCTGCATCCAGAGAGGGCTCTCTCTTTATTATTTATCTTTGTTCTTGGAAGGTTTTAGGCTAGTTATAGATTCAAAGTTTATTTTGGGAAAATGGTGGAATCCACAAACTAAGGGCAAGGTTGAGAGCTTTCAGTCCATTGGGCTATGGAGTCAAAGGATGGCTTTACTGGATTTCTATTCTAAGCACAAGATGGCATTACAGGGCAAGATAGCTAGACAGAGAACAATCCTTAAAATTTAAAGTGGATGGGATGATTTTGAAGGGATGAAAGGCAGCTAAGAATCTTTCACCATGTCCAAAAAGAAAGAAGTGAAATGACTACAAACAAAGAGCAATGAAGAATTCTTTATTATAGTAATCAACAATGTTTAAATTAGCAAAGCAGGAGCATTTAAGAATTCATGCTTATAGCTAATTTAGAAGAAAACATTAAGAACAATCACATTTGAAAACAGAGTACAATTAAGCAAATTATGTTTCAATCTTTTATGTAAATTATTCAAAAATGGATATGATGGTATTAAAAACTAATATAAAATTTCAGACAAAAGGTAGAAACACTTATTGAACTGTAGTCCAACACATGAATCTTGCAACAAGTCCAGTGCTTTCAAATCGTCATCCAGCAAGCCACAAGTAAATTTCTCCAAAAGCTTTTATTCCGAAACTCTCAATGTTACAGCAGAGTAATAGAATCCACCCTCAACACTCTCTTTGAGGGTTTATTTATACACAAAATAATCCTAACAATCTTACGCTATCCTAGCCAATAATCCAGGCTGACTTAAAGCATATTTACAAACAACAAGAGACACATGGTCTCGTAAATAGAATAATGGGTAACGGCTGATGTGCTGTTCCTTTCTTCATGGACGTGCTAAAGATAAGTGCTTAAAATAGGACTCTGTGCTGTCCTTTGCGTATTTCTTTGACTTGTTGAATACTCTTTCTTCTCACGGATACTCTTTAACCTTTCATCTGATACTCTTTCATCTGTCTTTCTGTTTTTACCATTTACTTGATAGTAAAGATAAAATCTCATCCTGAAAACAACTTTTACAGAACTTCCAGCATTTCCTTCCACCATTGATCATCTGGTATTATGGTTCTTCTGAGCTTTCTTAAAGTTTCATCTGCTTCAGTAAGTTTATAAAAAGTGGGCTCGTTCGGAAATAGATACTTTATTTCATGCTCCAGATGAAATAGATTCCTCACTTTATCATAAATACTTTTCCCAGTTGGTAATGCAGGTTCTGATGAGCTAGTAGAACCTACAGCTGTATTTTTAGCATAAGATTTTATTATTTTCTCATAGGTTTCTAGGTCTACTATTTGATCCTATATGAGCATGGGACTTGGCAATCCACTGTCCAGTAAAGCTTGAAACTTCTCTCTGAAAACGTTGATATCAACCAAAATGTCTGTACACTTTCTTTCTAGATTTTGCATGAAAGTCATCTTGGTGAAAACTCTCTTAGCTTCCAAAACTGCACCTGTCCTGTCATCAATTCCTAACAATGCAAGCTGTTGTTTTGTTCTGGAATTCAAAAATTGAATGAGCTGCTGGGCCTACTCAGGCCTGCCTCTTAATTCATGTCTGGTTTTATTTATTTCTTCTTGTGCTATCTTGACTAACTCATTTTGCTCAAAAATAGCTTGAATGGAGGGCCAAATATCTCTTATTAATTCAATGATGTTGCACCAAAGAATATTATTTATTTCGTTCAGAGGCTTTTCCAATGAAAGATCTTTTTGCAAAGCCTCAACCAATTTTTCCAATCTTTTTATTTCCCTGAGGTTGTCAGCAGCTGTCTTTTTGGATGTGTCATATTTTTCCTCCAATTTTGTTAATTGCAATTTGGTTTCTTGGAGTTCTGTGACCTTTAGCTGCAAACTCTCCATCTGTTTAATTAAATCCTCAGAATTCAAATTAGAAATGTTTACCTGAGATGGTTGTTCCTGCTGTCCTGTAGTTGTAGTACCTGTTGTTGAAGTCTGCTTGATAATTTCTTGTTCCTGCAATGCTTTTTCCAACTCCTTTTCTGTTTCATTTAGTCGCTCTGTCAAATTCAAGAGCAACTCCATCATTTCTTCTTGTGAATTTCCTTTTATAACTTCCTGTGTCTGAGGGTGCCTCGAGGCTGGTAGTTTCAGCTGTTTTCTGAGTGCAGCTATATCATCCTCTTTCTTTTTTACCAATGCCTCAATACCTTTAATGTCTTTGGGATTGTGACCCAAACCAATGATGATCTCTTCTAGCAACTTTATTCTATTGTCCTTGGCCTGTGAGGAGGCCCTCTCAATCTTCAATTGTGCAGTAGTATTATTCAAGGAATCTTGCAGCGTTAAAGCTGCCATAGCTTTGTTGGTGAGAGTAGAATAAACCATTTCCCCTGTTTGTCTATGAAGCTCTATATGATCCAGGGGATGGATATCTTTTGCTAAAACTTCAAAATTTGTTCTGATGTAATCTGTTGCTGAAGTTGGCTTTGGCACCTTTGCTTTAAAGTGGCTCATTAGCATTTTACCTTGTGAAAGATCAAATGCGGACATCAGCCTTTGCTGATTATGAGGAGCCATCTTCATATACTGATCGTATACCTTCATTTTCAATGGATCATTCTTTGTTTTGATATTAATGAAGGTTTTCTTAATGTCTCTAGTATCTGTCTTTGGCGGTCTGAAAGAAGATACTTCAGTGCTTAATTGCTTTTGTATCCCTTTCTGGCTTATGTTTGTTTCACTTGCTGTACCTGTTTGCTGACTATCTTCCCTACCATCATCAAATACTTCATATATAATTTCTACATCTGGAGGTGGATCAGACTTGTGTTTTTTAGCTTGATAAACTTGTGGGGCTCCTTTTGAAGGTGTGGTATCTGGAGCTAGCCTCTTTTTCCCTATTTCCACATTCAGTGGAGTTTGCATCTCTGGAACTTGTATTTTCTTTGCTGGTGTGTGAGAAGCCTGAGATGGTTCTGGTGCTTTGGAGCTCTGTGATTTTTATGCCATGACCAGGGTTTCAATGACCTGAACTATAGGTTCTTTTCCTTTACCCTTGGGTTCTGCTGCTACTGATGGACTATCTTCCTGTAGAGCTTGTTGTAGAGTGGCTGCTGAAGATGTTCCAATGTAGGGTACCTGCATTTGATCATATGTTTCTAGGTCAAATTTCTTCTCAACATCTTTCATAAGTTTATTCAATTTGTCAGCTCCACTTCCCTCTTCAATAAGTGTTCCTTTAACCCATTCATCTTGATTTGCATACTGTTCTATGTCAGGAATTCTGTGATGTACATAAGGAGATGACTTATTTTTTAACCTTCTTTCACAAATGAAACCAAAGGGGTCATAAGGGACCCAACGGAAAGATGTCTGGAATTTTCTCTCTAATAAAAGTTCTTCTTCTCTCTCAGCTTCTCTAGAATTGCAAACGAAAGGACCTAACTGGCTTTTGATCCTTAACTGTGCTTTCTTCTTTACATTGCAGAAATGGATTACATCTGAGTTATTCATCTGTCTAAAGTATTCCAAAGCAAAAATTCTCATTGGTACATATCTGGGTAACTTGAATGGATGTAATTCACATCCATAACTCCTGATGACTGTATGGTTTTGGTACAAGTACCAATCCCCAACTTTATACCTTTGACAATTGCAAGGTTCCTTTCTAATTTCAAAAAAAATAAGCCTGAAATCGTTAACAAAGTTGCAGCAGGATGTACAAACTGATCAATGAATTCTGAATAGGAGTAGGGAGAATCAGAGGAAAAATGAATGATGGGGGACCAAAAAATGACAAACCTGGGATTACCTTTAGCATCAAGTTTCTGAATAGGGAAAGGGAATCTGTCTGACTGATAAAAGATCATGAGATGATAGATAACTGAGGAGTACTTAAAAACCTTTTCAGTATCTAGCCTTAAACATTGATCATGGATTTTGTTGGCAATGAAGGAAGCATAATCATACTTAATCTCAGGAGGCTGCCCAGGGGTAAAGATGCAGGCAAGCCAGAGTTATCTCATCTACATACTCACTGGTATTGAATCCTAAAACAAAAGATATTATATTCACAATAAGCCTTCCCAATGTATTAAAAAAGTAAAAACCATAGGGGGGAGTCCCTTTTGGCTGATGCTCAGGTAACATGAAATATTGACACATTGCTTTTAATTTCTCTGGGGTTAATTGTCTGGTTTTCTCAATCAACCCTTCCATGGATAAAGGTGCTAATTCTTGCTCTGGCTCAAAGTGTAACATAGCATTGATAGACTGAGGTGTGATAGGGAACAGAACACTTTGATCAGGAGCTAATACGGCTCTTTGTGCGGGATCATAGTTTGCATGACAGTAATGAATGATTTCAGGGAAAATGTGGACTGTAGGAATAAAATACCTTGGGAGATTGGATTCCCACAATCCTATAAGATCTTGCCCCTTTGAGTGTTCGTCTCTGCAGCGACAGAAGCTCAAATGGGGACTTTCATCAAAATGCAGGTCTTTAATTTGGAAATCTTCATCTATTAGAGGTAAATAGTCCAAATCTCGGTGAGGAGCATTCAATGGAGTGATATTTAGAGCTGTCGGGACCTCCATTTTGGTTCTTGTGGATTCAAAATGGAGGTTTTCGTTTTTTCTTGCAGACCGGGCGGGATACCTGACAAAAGAGGAAATTGGAACAATTCGCAGGTTTGGGAAGCAAATTCACAGGTTTTAAATCTTCAATGAGGACTCAGAGAGGATTTTTAACCACTTTTTCAGAGAAAAAACAAAGGAAACTAAGCTTGACTTGCAGTCGGGGCGTGAAATGATAAATACCTGTTTTTAGATGGAAACTGGTTCTTTAACAGGTAATGAGCAATGGCGGGGACGTTCTTCAACACGGGCGCAGCGGAATTTCGGAGTAAATTGGTGTATTTGCAGTGAAATTTGAAAATTGCAGCGGGAGCTCTGTCGCTTTCAGAAACTCAAAATAACTGAAAAAACACGAAAAATGGCTTATTTACAAGTCAAAAGGGTTTTTGTTTTTTTCGAGGTGATGACGTCATTGACGTACGGGGTGACGTAGGGAAGTGGGGCCGGTGGTATGCGGTAAGTGGTAAGCGGTGAGCCCGCACCGCTTATGGACGAGGGCGGTAAAAGTCGCGGGGGGAGCGATTCCACAGGTTTCTCGCCACGTGGATGGTCTGACTAGTCAAAACCACCCATCCCCCGCTGGTTAAAGAACTCAAACGGGATGGGCAGCGAGATTAATCATGACCGTTGATCAACGAATGGATGATCCGACGGCTGAAGGAATGGGAAACATGCGGGGGTTTGAAAGGTGGGCCCGGCGGGATTTAAATGTGTTTAACTTTTATTTAATCGCCCCGGGAGGATTTTGATTGGTAAGTGAAAGGCTATTAATTAGTTCAAATAACTAATTAATCCCATATGCAAAAGTAAAGGGTTGCGGCGGAGTTGGCTTAAGAGGAATGCCACGTGGACGGACCACGGTGGCGCAAGACTCTGTCGAATTTTTATTCGTATTTTTGCGTTTAAACACACACAACGCATGTTTAAAGTTTTTATATATATATTTTTATTATATGGTAAATTAATCAATACATAACTAATTCACCATAGGGGCGGGGATTAATGTTATAAAGATATATTTCACCAAAGGGTTTATAAAGTGGGGTTTTATTTTCAATGTGCGGGAATATATACTTTGGTAAAACATTATAATAAAGGGTTTTGGGGATATTTATAGAAAAGGGAGTTATATACTTAGGAAAAGGGATTTCACTAGGGATTTAATATAGTAGAATTAAATGTTAATATGGTAAAGGACAAGGAAAATCAAAACATCTTTGTACATCTAAGAAAGTGATAACTTATGAAGTAAATTGCAACATTTTATCTTCAACACTTAAACTTAGAATAACAAATTATTTTGAGGAATTTTTATGGAATTTTGCATCAGTTTCCTACGTAAAATAGGATTTTACTTAGGAAAAAGTTAAAGATGGAAGATAACAATGATGAATTATTTCAAGTGCTTAGGTCTTTTTGATCATTAGGCCGAGGGTCCGGTCCCTCCAGAAGTCAAGGAAATGCCTTGAGCCCCTTTGATCTCAAATTACCTTAGTACTTTTAGGGAAATTAGTAAAACTCTTGAGGGGGAAAAATTGATGAGAGGTTAATGAATTTGACTTTGCTTCTTGATTTTTCGGTGTATTTCTGCTTTTTAGTACTTGTATTAGTAAATGATTAACCAAACATACAGCAGCACCATTCATCGAGATAACACTTTGCAGCACCATCTACCTACCCTATCTACTAAACACTACCATTTTCTCTTCTTTATTAGGGTGCATGTAGACTTGCAAACCCTGATCAATCTTTTTCTTTTTACATGATGAATCTATCTATTTCTACTCTTATTACATCCAAGGGCTCAGATTAAGCTGTTGAGCACCTTTTTATTTACTCTACCTATCTACTTATCTGCCAAGATTAAGAAACTGTTTGACTAGATATTTATTCTCTAATTTATAACATGAAATTGAAATATGACTAAAGCAAGTTTAAAAGCGAGTTTGACTTATTCATGAATTGTGGCAAAAAATTTCACAAGGCGCACACAATTGATTTATTACAACGGAAAGTAGTGGCATTTGGATTTGCACACTTTCCTTGGTCTATTTTTGCTTGGGGTTCATTTCTTTCTCTTTTTTGACCATTTTATTCTTTTTACCCTTTGATCTTTCTTTTAGGGTATACCCTCTTTACATTTTTTTTTTAAATTTTTTGATTTTTTTGGTTTTCAAGAATATGGAACACCTTTGCTCAAGTAAGAAGGTTTGAACATATTCCATAATTCAATCAAGACAATCATGAAAGATGAAACCTATTGATATAGGAGGCTAACAATGTGGACCACTTTTGATGGCGATCATTCTGCAACTTCCCTTGTGCATGTATGATGTAATATTCCCAAATGGGAAAAGCAACAATATAGCTCACGATAATGGAAATAGCATCAAATGTTAACACATTACATATGAGCCAAATGATAGATCCATGGTACTATGTATAACAAAAATAAATAAGTACAATATCTTGGGGATCAAGTCCCTCAAGATAGGAAAAAGAAGCCTCCAATGCCCAAAATCACTAAGAACATGTAACAAACTACTACAAAAAATACTGAAGCAAGCACAACACAGTTTTAATGGCTAATACTACATCTGGAAAATGTAAATAAATCGATCTAATGATATCATGCTCATACAAGGCAAAAAATGGAGATCTATGTTCCCATACACATTTCCTAGATAACTCGGGAAGGGTTTCTGGAAATACACCAAATAAAAATGGAGAATATAAATCCCTAGGGCTGAAGAATCGTTGCAACTGAAGCACAAAGAGGAGGTGGTTGAAAATGATGTAGATCTGAATGTAACTCCTTCAATAAACTCTCTCAATGAAGTGTTTATCCCTTCAATGGAAATTAAATACTCCAAATGGAGCACTGAACTCACCCCTCCAACAGTTCACTAAATTAACATAGTCATGGACTGGAACTAAGTTGTAGG
Source organism: Pinus albicaulis (assembly GCA_034641835.2). Lineage (NCBI taxonomy): Eukaryota > Viridiplantae > Streptophyta > Pinopsida > Pinales > Pinaceae > Pinus > Pinus albicaulis. The sequence continues at coordinate 1,622,384,427 of CM076581.1, forward strand.
GCATGTTGAAGATTTGGCCTCATGAAAAAATATGATATGAAGCATAGGGATCTTCCTTACTGATCTCCCTATGAAAGGAAAGCTTCCTCCACTGAAGACAGGCTCAGAAATGGCCCAAAGAAACCCTCCATTGCTACACCCTACAACTCGGCACATATCTAAACAGAATCTGCGCTGTAGAAGAAAGTTGTAGCTTGGCCAAATGTTGAAATGTTGAAATAATTATCTAGAACTTCTCTTGATTAGGCACTCTAAGTCCCCTGAGGATGAAGGTGGGATTCTCGCTCGGGAACACCCTTGTGCTAAACAGCACTGCAATCTTAGCTAAACAGCTGAAGAGAGCATCAAGTCTTAACAGACCACAATCAAATAATAATCCAAAACATTATCACAATGGCTGCCATCCTCTTCCTTATATTCTTGGTGAGCTTCCTCACCCTTGGAACCACTCATTAAAGGCACTACTTCAATGCAAAGGATATCCCTCCAAAATTGTCTTGTCCCTCATTGAATTTCCACTACTTCCATACCAACGTTGTTGATTTGGTTAAATTTGACCCAGTCCACATGCTTCTTCCCTTGTTCACACATAGGGGAGCTTTATCCAACTCTTTTGATGCCCTCCATTCACATTTAGAGTGGTTTTATTCCTACTAAGGAGATTTATGAGTCTCCCTACCGTCTTATTCTTCTAACTAAGAAGGAAAATTAGATTTTAATATTCCAATTAACTGCATGCTAATTTAGGAATATTACAATCCTCCCCTCCCAAATGTTGCTTTTCCTCAATCTACTATAAGGATAGATCTGAATAATGCAGGGAATCTTCATCCCCATGTGAAGCTCCATCCTCCAAGCTATCATCCATATAAAATGAATCACCCTCCAGAATGGTAATTCATAGAAAAAATCCTCCCATATGAGAGGCTCCTCATATGGCTAGCTTCATAACGAAACAAGTGATATAATGTAGCAGCCATATAATGTCCCATGCTCCCCTTGAAGCATGAAGAAGTGTGGGAAGTTTCATTCCCATTGGACACATCCAACCAATGTGTCATCCCTCCAATCATGTTCCCAACAATAATAAGAACATCTTTGACATATGGAATCATAATCACAGTCATTCTAGCTTCCATGTGTAGTAATGGAGAAGGATAATGGTCCCTCATGTTCAACCATCATAGTTTTTCTCCTAACTGCATTATAGTATGGCATGATGAGTGGTTTCCCAACCACTTGTTTGTTTCCCCAATATCCTCACATGCTTGGAGATGGTGTATGATGTATGGTGCAAATTGAGCACACCCTGAATAAGATATCATCTCCCCAAGATCTCCTAGGGAGTGGCCATCATCAACACTGCTTATGGCCTCAAGTAGACCATGAATTCTAGAACAAAAGTGCCCCCTCTTGGCGTAATGCCCTGCACATGAATGGGAAGGAAATGAAAATACATAGTAAATGAATCATGATGTACAGAAATATAATATTTACCATGTACTTGGCCCAAGCTAGTAAGGTGGCTCATGGATGGGCCTCCTCTTACTCCCACTGAGAAAGGAAGTGGCTATGATAACTCTACCAGAGAGCTCTGTCTCTCTTCATCCTCAAAACAATCCATGCATCTCCTCAAATGGTGGTGCATCTCCTCTTTGAAGCCTTCCCAAATGAATCCCTCGAGGATAGTATGGTATTCTCTTATAAAACCAGTGGGTTTGGAGAGAAAACCATCACATGCTGCATCTAGTAGTTTCTCCTTGAGTTTAGAAGCTTTATTTAGGAAGATCCTACTCTGAAAATAGATGACCCCATCTCTCACTGCATATCTCCCATTTGATAACTGACCATCAAGAATCCTGCATGAAAATAGGTCCTTGGAGTATTCTACTAACAGTTGGGAACTCCTATAAGGGTCAATACTCAATAATGACTGTGTTGTTAATCTGTCATGTAAAGAACCTGTCATGTTGCTACTCTCTTATTTTACATCTCCCATGCCAAAGTCATACACTAGGATGTTTCAATCGTGCCTCTGTTTCTCTTCCTGTAGTTGCTCATGCTCTAGTGAAGGTGGAATTTTTTGGAGGCTAGCCTTCCCTAAAAATCTATTACCCATCCAAAAATTTCTGAGTTTGGCCAATGTAAGCATGAGTGGCCACCAACCTCTACCATATGGGGAAGATTCCTCCCAATGTGGAAGTATCTTCTAATTCTCCAAAGCCATGGAGTGGCTTCCTTGCACCTTGATGGTGCCATCCCTCCCTGAAACATCTTCTCTCAATGTAAGATATTTGGTGAGAGTGGGTAATACTGATATTGGGAGAATTTATCCCTTCTCCGTGAGCCTACCCCAGACTCTCTATGCTGTGTCAAGTTCTCCCCAATTTCTCACACCTCCAGAATCTATGAGGGGTGTAACCAGATGTGATGCATGTCTCATCATCTCTTGATCTGGTGGTCTCCCAGGTGGAATGCCTCCATGTAATGAGACATCAATTTCAAGAGTAGACTGCATATATGAGTGGATTTATTTTTCCTTGATCTCATTATGCAAATCAGTTTTCTTCTTTTGTGCATCAACCTTCTGAAATAGATAGGGGTGTGTGCTCCTAATCATATGATGTTGGCCATCCTCCCTAGCTTCTCCTTTCATATGCAAGGTCTCACTATCTATCAATAATGGCACATGTTGCTCATGGATTGTGCCTTCATCTCCACATATGATATCCATTGGAACTTCTTCCGAGGATACAAGAACTCCTCTCATTAGAGAAATTGATCCATATTCCTCTCCATGATGTACTAGATGTTCTCCTGATGTGACAACGTTGTTACCTCCAGCTTGCTCTTCCCATTCATTATGAATGGAGGCTACCTCATGATCATTAAGAGGCTCTTTGTTTTGATCCTTTTTTGAAAAAGAGATCTCCATGTCTTCCTTTTGAGAAGAGAGCTCTTCTTGAAGTGGGTATATTGCCTCTAGCAAGGTATTATGCAAGCTTTTAACCCCCTCAATAGCATTCTGGAATGGAGTTGGGTCTATAGATCCTTCCAACTCATGAAAAGGTTTTATTTGTTTAGGATTGGCTAGCTTAACCAAGGATGTTTCATAATTTTTTGTATCAAATATTTTCACTAACCTCATAGTGAACTTTTCATAAGTAGATACATTTACATGATTTAAGGAAGAAGTTTCATAAAACCACCAGGCATAAGCCTTACCTTCAAGATGCAACACTGCTATTCTAATGGCTTCATATTTTGAAACTTGGTGGTGCTAAAAATAGGTGTCTAGCTCCTTCACCCAAGCCCTAGTTGTACATTTAGGTGACCCATCAAAAGTAGATAGAAAGAATCTACCCAAATCATGTTGCTTGCACCTCTTGATTCTATTGTGATTTCTAGGTCTTCTATCCTCCTTGATCTTGCAAAACCCTTGGAAGTTTAGATGATATTTGAACCTCTGAGATCGAGATTCATACTCTTGAAGATAGTGACTAAGAGTCTCCTCCTTTGGTACATCTCCTTCCTCCATCTCTCTTGCTATGAATGTAGGCATAGTAGAGCATTATAGATATGATTGTGTGGATGGATGCTCACACCTGTAATCTGAAGAACTGGAGCTTTCTTCACATGAAATTATTTTTGAGGGATCTTCATGTCTTTCCCTCCTCATTCCCTTGATTTCTCTGTTAATCTCATGCATAGTTTGGAGAAGAAGTTTTGAAAACTTCTTTCCCTCCATTTCTCCAAATAATGGAGAGTTACCTTTGTCTCTTCTGTAAGCTTTCTCTTTTCTGTGAGAAGTTTCTTCTTCTTCTGATAACATAGATGCAATGTCTTCATAGGCTGAGCCAAGATTATGCTCTGATACCACTGTAACATTCCCAAATGGGAAAAGCAACAATATAGCTCACAATAATGGAAATAGTAGCAAATTTTAACACATTACATATGAGCCAAATGATATATCCATGGTATTATGTATAACAACAATAAATGAGTACAATATCTTGGGGATAAAGTCCCTCAAGATAGGCAAAGAAGCCTCCAATGCCCAAAAGCACCCAGAACATGTAATACACTGCTACACAAAATACTGAAGCAAGCGCAATGTGATTTTAATGGCTAATGTTGCAGCTGGAAAATGTAAATAAATGGATCTAATGATATCATGCTTATACAAGGCAAAAAATGGAGATCTATGCTCCCATACACATTTCCTAGATAACCTAGGAAGGGTTTCTAGAAATACACCAAATAAAAATGGTGAATCTAAATCCCTGGGGCTGAAGAATCACTGCAATTGAAGCACAAAGAGGAGGTGGCTAAAATTGATGTAAATATTAATGGAACTTCTCCAATAGACTCTCTCAATGAAGGGTTGATCCCTTCAATGGAAATTAAATACTCCAAATGGAGCAATGGACTCACCCCTATAACATCTCACTAAAATAACATAGTCATGGACTGGAACTGCATTGTAGGGGATGTTGAAGACTTGGCCTAATGATAAAATATTATATGAAGCACATGGACCTTCCTTACTGATATCCCAATGAAAGGAAAGCTTCCTCCACTAAAGCCAAGCTCATAAATGGCCCAAAGAAACCCTCCACTATTGCACCCTACAACTCAGCACATATCTAAATAGAATCTGTGTTGTAGAAGAAATTTTTAGCTTGGCCAAATGCTGGAATGTGGAAATAATGCTCTAGAACTTCTCCTGAGTAGGCACTCTAAGTCCCTTGAGGATGAAGGTGGGATTCCCTCTTGGGAACACCCTTGTGCTAAACAACACTGCAATCTTAGCTAAAAAGTTGAAGAGAGCCTCAAGTCTTAATAGACTACAATCAAATAATAATCCAAAACATGATCACAATGGCTGCCATCCTCTTCCTTATATTCTTGGTGAGCTTCCTCACCCTTGGCCCCACTCATTAAAGGCACTACTTCCATGCAAAGGATCTCCCTCCAAAACTACGTTGTCCCTCATTAAATGTCCACTACTTCCATACCAGCGCTATTGATTTGGTCAAAGTTGACCCATTCCACATGCTTCTTCCCTTGTTCACACATAGGGGAGCTTTATCTAGTTCTTTTGATGCCCTCCATTCACATTTGGAGTGGTTTTATTCCTACTAAGGAGATTTATGGGTCTCCCTACCCTCTTATTCTTCTAACTAAGAAGAAAAATTAGATTTTAATATTCCAATTATCTACATGCTAATTTAGGATTATTACATATGAACTGTAGGGGTCTGTGGTCTGTGTGGATGGCTATTTCCTTCTAAAAAATGTAATGCTTCCATTGTTGGCAATCCTGCAGAAAGGAATAAATCTCTTTGTCATAAGTGGGATACTTCCAGACTGTGTCAAAAAGTGTCTCACTATGATATGCCACACGATGCCCCTTTTGAGTAAGAACTGCCCCAATATCATATTGAGAGGCATCTATCTTGATCTCAAATGGTTGTTTCAAGTATGGTAATGTGAACATTGGTGCAGATAAGAGGTGATTTTTTAACTATATGAATGCCTTCAGTTTAGATTCAGACAAAAAAAATATATATATATTTCTCTCCTACCTTGGTGACTTGACTCAAGGGCCAAGTGATATGAGAGAATTCCTACACGAACATGTAGTAGAAATTGGCAAGACCCATAAACTTGTGGAGCTCTGTTAGAGTTGTTGGGGTTCGCCAATCCCGAATGACTTGGATTTTGGCTAGATCCACATGAACCCCCTTCTCATCAATAATATATCCTAGATACTGAGCCTGGGTCATGCCAAAAGTGAAATTCCCCAAATTTTCACACAACGTTTCACTATTGACGGCCAAAATGTCACTCTTGCGACACATAGGCATCCTAAGGCATGAACCGACCCACCCGAATGAAGCTGCTAAGCTCTGTTAGAGTGGTTGGGGCTAGCCAATCCTGAATGACTTACATCTTGGATGGATCCACATGAAACCCCCTCTCATCAATAATGTATCCCAGATATTGAGCCTCAGCCATGCCAAAAGTGTGTTTCTCTAAATTGGCACACAACGTGTGTTGCCGCAGTGTTTGGAGGACCTGTCGGATGTGGTGGAGGTGCTCTTCCCAAGTCTAGCTGAAGATCAGGATGTCATCCAAGTACACTACCACAAATGAGTTGGTGAATTGATGTAATATGTCCTCCATTAGCCTCATGAAGGTTGTAGGATCATTCACCAACCCGGAAGGAATGGCCAACCATTCGAAAAGGCCCTCCTTCACTTTGAAGGACGTCTTCCACACATTGGAGGGTTCAATTGGTGCCTGGTGATACCCAAACTTCAAGTTGATCTTGCTGAAATATTTTCCCCCCTCCTCTAGATCTTCCAGTCCCTAGGCTTCTCGATCTTCATGGAGGAAATGGTGGCATTGGGCTCCGCATCGATAATTTACTTCCCTTTTTCATTCCCCTTTTTGGGTTTTGATTCGGAATCAGAGCATGCATTCGATTTAGAAGCTTTTAGCTCGGGCACTAGTGACTGCTTTTCCCGACACCCACTTGTGTTTTGAGTGGAGCTCTTATGGAACTCACACCACTTTCTCATGTCCTTATTTGGCTTCGTGGTGTTGTTCTTTTCTTGTGGCTTTGGCGGGTTGTCCTGGGCCAACCTACCCTTGATTTTTCATTTTTTCTACGGTTTGGGGTCACCTTTCGCTTGCTTTTGATTCCCAGATCCAAAGTCTCGCTTCTTCTGTTTGAATTTTTTCTCTATCTTGGAAGCATACCAGTATCATGCACCAAGCGAGAAGATGTCGGGGAACTCCATTTCCTCCTAAATATATATGTGTAGAAAACTGTGGTACTTCAGCACCAATTGTTTCTCTGAATATTTGATACCTAACTTTGTGTACAGGTTATAGAATAGATTTGTCATATCATGCACATCTTGATCCCTTTATTGTCACAGCGTAGTCTATTGTATGTACTTTTCCTCATAGATCCCCATGGGATAATATTGTTTCTTGTTAGCATCTAGGAAATAATTCCAAGTGCATGTGGCCGAGAACAAAGAGAATTACCTCTTGTCCTTTTTCTCACAATAGGTTTCCCACCAGTCCTTAACGTGGGGGTTGGCTTTGAGGAATGGAAAATTAATCTTTCCACAATTGGAAAAGTCATGGACCGAGAAATATCCATCTAATATATTCAACCATCTATCTATGAAGTCTACATCTATTTGGCCCTCAAATATGGGAATGCCAAATTTTACTTGCACCTTCAAAGAAGTGGTGCCTCCAGAGTGGTTTTTGGCTGCTTATGCGTCGACGGTGGGAAGTCATTGAAGGATCTGGGAAAAGTTATCCATCATTGTGTTTCTTTTTTTCTCAAGGGCCTCCTCGAGAAATATCTTGATAGGATATTTTTCTCGCTTGTATTTCTTTTCTTCCCCCATGGGCATTCGTCGGGGTTTGCAAGACTAATATTACAAATATTCCACCAGATCGATCCCTAACTCCTTATACCCCGACCTCATTGGGGACATGCAAATAATGATCGAGAAAGATTAGTCTGCTCTGATACCATTGATCTAGACTTAGAAGAAAAAAAGAGATATCAATGCCTTACAAATAAGCCACTTCAAGGGGGAAACCTCCAATAAATTACGTGAATGAACAATTCTTGGATGATACAAATTTAAAAACCTCCTTTCTATATATAGGATTCCATAGGGCCACAATGTAATCCTAGCCAACCTAACAATAATAATTTAAGGGCACAATAATAACAATATGGGGGTTACAAGGGTACAATAATAACAATAAGGGGGTTACACTAACAACAATAAGGGACTATACTAGTAATATAGGGACCTAACATGCTCCTCTCCTTGAAAAAGGTGTTGCCTCAATGCTTGAGTAGCTCTGGGTGCTTCTATATAAAATTTTCATCCTCCCATGTAGAATATTCAGTGGGTAAGTTCTTCCACTTGATGAGATACTCTGAAATTGATCGATTCTGTAGCTGTCGAATTCTAGTTTCCGTGATCGCTTCAGGTTCCAATATGATTTTTCCTTCCTCGTCAAGTTCTAGCAATATTGTTTGATCTGGAATATTTTCACCTATAACCTTCTTTAAGCATAAAACATGGAAAATTGGATGCACCCTTGAAGAAGCAGGAAGCTCCAATTTGTATGCCATAGTACCAATATTTTGCAACACCTTGTAAGGAGCATAGTAATTTGGTGATAATTTATTATCCTTATTAGCTTGCTTGAGGGAAATTTGTTTGTATGGTTGTAGCTGTAAAAACACCCAGTCTCCTACATCAAAACTTCTCTCACTGTGGTGTTGATCTGCCTATTGTTTCATTCGATTTTATGCCAAATCCAGGTTGTTCTCTAAGAGTTGGAGAACTTCTTTTTGATGCTTGATGTGATATTCCACTGCTTGAACCTTCAAATTTTCTCTTAAAGATGATGTGATGGATGGTGTATGATATCCATAAAGTGCCATAAATGGGGTCATTTTTGCTGTAGTATGGAAGGAAGTGTTATACCACCATTCAGCGAGAGGTAACCACTTGACCCATTGTGTTTGTTTATCGGATACAAAACAACGAAGATATCCTTCCAAACATTTATTTACTATCTCTGTTTGACCATCAGATTGAGGATGATAAGATGAGCTATGAGCTAATTGAGTACCCAAACAAGAAAATAACTCCGTCCAAAAATTTCCAGTAAAAATGGGATCTCTGTCGCTCACAATAACCCTTGGGTTTCCATGTAGCTTTTGAATTGTGTCCCTAAATGTAGTAGCAACTGTACTTGCTTTAAATGGATGAGATAATGCACAAAAGTGTGCATACTTGGTAAGTCTATCAACTACCACCATGATGACACTCTTTCCTTCGGACTTAGGTAAACTTGTGATAAAATCCATTGAAATCTCCTCCCAACGTTGACTTGGAACGGATAAAGGTTGTAGAAGACTCGGGGTATTAATTGTCTCAACTTTATTCTGCTAGCAAACTAAACATTCTGCCACGAACTTTTGAATATCATATTTAAGGCCATCCCAACAAAATTCTTTCTTCACCCTGTGGTAAGTTTTTAAAAATCCTGAGTGTCCTCCTAAAGGAGAAGTGTGCAATTCCAAAAGAATCGTTTGTTTTAGTTGGGAATTCTTACAAAGATATAAGCAATCTTTGTACCATACGGAATCATTTTTCCAACTAAATGTATCAGATGTACTAGGATCTTGCTACAACTTTTGAATAAGTGTCCACACTTCTTCGTCCTTCTTCCATTCATCTCTTGCTTCGGTTATCCAATCTGGTTGGATAATAGAAATGGCACAAAGCAATTCTTCCACCTCTTCATTCTTTCTTGAGAGTGCATCTGCAACAACATTTAGCTTCCCTTTTTTGTATATTATTTCAAAGTCATAACCCAACATATTTGTGACCCATTTTTGCTGCTCTTATGAAGATAGTATTTGTTCCAAAAAGTGTTTAAGACTATCATGATTATTTTTTACCTTGAAGTGTCTTCCCATTAGGTAAGTTCTCCATTTCTTTAGTGCATGCAGTATTGCTAACATTTCCTTCTCAAAAATAGGTTTCTGTAAATACTTTCCTTTGATTGGACGACTTTCAAAAGCAATGGGTCTTCCTTCCTGCATTAAAACAACAACAATTCCATTTCCTGAGGCATCACATTCCACAATAAAGGTTTTTGTGAAGTCTGGCGTAGCTAAGACCGGTGCTAGGCACATTGCCTCTTTAAGATGTTCAAAGGCCTTAGTTGCTTCAGGAGTCCATGAAAATGCATCTTTCTTTAATAATGTTGTTAGAGGTGCTGCTATTCTCCCATAATTCTTAACAAACTTGCGATAATACCCTGTTAACCTGAGAAATCCTCGCAACTTCTTTATGGTTGTGGGGACTTTCCATTCCTTAATGGTTTTAATTTTGTTAGGGTCTACCTTAACACCCTCGTGAGATACAATATGACCCAGATATTCCACCTCTTGTACTCCAAAGAAACATTTGGATGTTTTTGCATATAATTTTTTCTCCTGCAATAGTTTGAGCACCCTGTCAACATGTTGAATATGATCCTTCCAAGACCTACTGTAGATTAGTATATTATCAAAAAATACTAGCACAAATTTTCTAAGGAAGGGTTTGAGAATGGAATTCATCAACCCTTGAAATGTAGAAGGTGCATTGGTAAGGCCAAAAGGCATGAACAAAAATTCATAATGACCCTCATGAGTTCGAAATTCTGTTTTCGAAATATGTTCAGTCTTCATTCTAATTTGATGATCTCCTGAACGAAGATACAACTTGGTAAAATAAATTGCTCCATATAATTCATCCAATAATTCATCAATCACAGGAATGGGAAATTTATATTTAATGGTGAGCTTATTGAGCTCCCTATAATTGGGACACATGCGCCATGATCCATCCTTCTTGTGCACCAATACTACAGGATCAGAGAAATAAATTTGACTAGGTTGAATTATACCATCCTCTAACATTTCTGCAATAATACGTTCAATTTCACTCTTTTGGACATAAGGATATCTGTAAGGTCAGATGTTTGGAGGAACACTTCCTGGAATCAAATGAATAGCATGATAATGATCACAAATAGGTGGGAGTCCTTTGGGAGTATCAAACACATTGGAATGATTGTCCAAGACTCTTTGGAGATCTTGAGAAATAGATGATTTTGATGTTGGAACTTCTAGGGAGCATAATTGTGCAATTACACCTCGTTGTTCTTTCTTCAGAATATTTGTCATGACATTAGAGCTTATTATCTTTCCTATTGTTATCACAAAATATGACCCTGATAGGCTATTGATCAAGTAGACTTTGAGTAGCTCTTTCAAACCAATCTCTTGGCTGAGGCTTAGCCTCCTCAACCTGAGAGGGCTCTCTCAATAGGTTTATGATTTTTTATTAATGATTAGATGGCTAACTCTAGGAATAAAAGGATAAAATGTGTAACTGGTTGAATCAAATATTAGCAAACATCTATTGGGATATGGATTCAAAGTAGTCTTCAAAAAAACATCATGATCTGTCAAACATGGAAGTCAAGGCACTTGGAGTCTAGGTTTATAAGTGAAAACAGTAACACAGTGAAAAGGCACAGTCGATAAGCATGTGAAGGAAGTTAGAGAATTTTTAAATGAATTATAAGTAACACATGTTCATACCATTGCAAATAGAAGATTTAAAAATGCCATAATAATCTCAAACACATAAACCCCTTGTGAATCTTGAGTAGTAAATTGATCTCTGTATAAAGTTGAAAAATATCCAGTCACATACAATAACACAATTGTTTTGCTAATGAAGATGACAACCTTGAGGAATTAAACCTCATGCTTTATATGGAGTCTTTACATTTCTTGGATTCCATGATCCATCATTGGAAGAATTCGAATTTCTAAAATTGACACCTATCTACTCCTAAAACAAACTCTTAATTACAAACTGACAGTTAAATGCCTTCTAGGATTTCTAATACAAATAGGAGTGAAACTCCTTTACATGTCTCAAACAACCTTATCCAAAATTTAAATACCCTCTTTGACAGTATCTAATCCATGTCTTTGACCTTTATGATGCCTCTAGCTTTGTGGTGAACCCTACTGATTCATGACTTAACTGCCCTAGAAACCAGGAAACGGAGTTTGCTGAAATTTAGCCCTTACCTCCATGCTTGTCTTCAAACATCTTTTCTAGCCTTGATGACTATATTGTATATGTAACATGTGTTAACATCCCATAAACTCTTCAATCCTTCCACCTGTACAAAAATAAGTCTTCGAAAAAATGAAAAGGAGAGGGAATATGATTATGCTACGAAAACAGCTTGTTTTCGTAGCGCAGCTTTTATACCACTATAAAAACCTTTCTTTGACCATTATTTTCCTTTATTTTCAACCTGGAACTTCGTTTATGACCTTGCTCATTCCATTCACAATGCTAAACGCTGAATACTAGTAGTCCTTACCTCCAAATTTCATGCAAAATGCCAAAACATCACCTTTAGCAGTTTCGTAGCGTGCTACGAAACTGTTGTGTGTACTCCTTTAACACAGTTTTTTCAAAAATATACAGTTTTGGAGATATTTAAGATATTTTTAAGGATTTATATCAACAACAAAAAGCTTTAATGGAGATGTTATTCTTCAAAAAGAGCTTGATCTTCTTGCCAAAACTGATTCAAGGATTTACCATTTTTTCCCTCTTTCATTTTTGTTGCAACTGTATTTCTAGGTCTTCAATCTGCCTTTTTAGTTTCCTGTTGGTGGCCCTTAACTGAGCATTCATCATTCTCACATATCTAGCCTCTTTAATTGTAGGAACAGTCCAAGTACAGTATTGAGCTTCACTAGTTATTATTTCTGGTTTAGAAACCTTCTCATGTTCCCATAGAGCCTTTGTCCTCTTAATATTTGTCTTTTCAGCAGCAAGCCTCCTTGCTCCCTTCCTTAGTCTAGCAATTTCATATTTTATGATTTCAACTTTTGTTCCATTTCTTCATAGTTGGTTGTTTCTGTCTGAGTGGAGAGTACTCTGTCTTTGTCACCTTCAGGAATTGGTGATGAAAGGTCTATGAACTCTTCCTGAACAGTGGAAGCCTCCTCCGTTTCTCCTAATTCATCATTGGACTCCTGCATCTTTTTTTATTTCTTAGTTAAAGGCTTTCTTGGCTTAAACACAAATGTTGCAACCTCATCCTCAAATTCCAGCTTCTTAGAAGATTTTATCTTCTTAGGTTTTCCTTCATAAATTTTTATGAAATTTGCCTGTACCAAAGGGGATTCTTCAATATCAATTGCTTCCAAAATATCATTTAATTTACCCTTTAAGATTGGAATTTCTTCTGAGATCACTAATTTACCTTTCTCCTTTGCAATTTGAATTCTAGTCAATCTCCTTTGAACTGATTTATCAACTGATTGTTCTTGTGTCATTTCTCTAGCTTCAGCTATCTTTTCTTTTCTAGGAGTCTCAAGACTAACCACTGATGCTTTACTCACTTGCTCTTTCACTTGCTTTCTTGGTTTCAGCTTGAAAAATATTTTTGACCTGGTCACTACAGGCTTACTGGTTTCTGCTGGTTGGGTTTCTTTAGCCTTAGGACTAACACCTACACCTTGGTTTTCCACTCCAAAACCACGTTTTCCACTCCAAAACCACATAAAAACAAAAATGAAGACCATTCTCTGTGTATCTTTTGAAGTTCATGTAAAACTATCAGTTCAATTAGGCCATGATGGAAAAGGGAAGTTTCACATCCTTGAGTTTTCAATTGCACTTTATCTGCCATCTTAGCTATACTTTGATACAGCAAGAAAGGAAAATATAAAGAAATCATGTCAGTAAAATGCAATAGGAGTTTAAAATTTTATGATATATTCCCTCATAGGTAAAATACCTTTGAATGTTGAATAGCAAGTTGGAATAGATGTCCTTGATGTAATTCCTTGGAGTTGCCTCGGTTAAATCTGTTTCTGCAAACTCTGGTTTTAGAAATACCTTACATGGTTCTATATCAAATTTGAAATTTTTGAAACATCTGTCTTGCCCCCTAGGAATCTCTGGCACCAAAGCTATGATCTCAGGGGTTACTGCCAAATTTATAATTCCAACCTTTGTATTTGAACTAGTGAAATGTAGAGCAAATTCCTTTGACACTTGGCTGTGTCCTCCCTGCACTTTTTCACAAAATCTCCAACACCCTATTTTATTGAAAGCTTCTATAACTGACTTATATTTGACAAGAGCCTCTATTCTTTCAGGCTCTGTTCTCAAAGAATGACCAGACCTATTATTTTTCCTTTCTTCTGTCATCCTTGACTCTAAATTCCTGTAACAAATCAGCCTCGCTTGAATTTATGTTTATCAGCCTCGCTTGCCAATAGTAGTCAGCCTCGCTTGCTAATGGTGATCAGCCTCGCTTGCAAAATTGATGAGAGAAGCTTTGGTAAGAAATTACCATGAGCTTAGCATTAAAAGACAATTTTCTTTGGTGTTTGCATGCAAATTGCACTAAGAAACCCGTCAATCCTTTCAAATTTGAAATTACCTATCATGATGACCCCTATATTCAAAATGGTGAAATTGAATGGTTGCATGCCGTAGAAATCACTCCTAACTGACACCTAATGATGAAGAAATAAAAAAATCTGACTGAATTGGTGATTTGATAAGACTTGCTATGAATCCGCAATTTCGTAGTGCGTTTAGTTCAATTTCAGGGTTTTGCGCTACAAAAATAGCAGCGTTTTTGTGGCGCAAAATAGACTTTTTACACTGTTACCTTTTTCTTCTTGATATGTCCTTCTATCTTGAGAGTTTGAGGAGTGGTAATTCCTGCCAATGCATTACACGATATGGTCAGACTCATTTCTTCCTCTTCTTAGGTTGGTTCCTGGTGTATATCCTCTTCTTGTTCATTTTCTTCTTCCTCTTCACAATCTATGTAAAATAATTTCTTCTTAGCACACTTATGACCTTTAGTGTATTTTCTATCACAAGTGTAGCAAAGCCCTTTTGCTCTTTTTTCTTCCAATTTTTGTGGTGTCAACCTTGTAGGTTGTGGAAATCTAGGCGTAGCAACACTTCCTTCTTTATAGAAGTGAGTGTTAGGCTTCCTTGTCGCCATAATTTTACATTCAATTTTTCTTGCCAACCTGAATGCCTTCTCCAATGAATCAGGTTCCAAAACGTGAACTTCATGTTGGATGTTATCCTTTAAAGTACCTATGAAGAGATCAATCCTGTGTTCCTCTGTAATATCAGTTACCCTTATATTCAATTTTTGGAAGTCCTCAATGTGCTCCCCCACTAAACCCTTTTGTTTGAGATTTATCAATTGGCTAAACAAGGTGTTTCTCTTTGTATCCTCATAATGTGCTATCATTTCCTCCGTAAAAATTGACCAAGTGACAATTTTTTTACGGGAGAAAAGCCATCGATACCATACAAATGTATTTTGTTCTAGATGTAAAGTTCCAATGTGTACCTTTTGTGTGTTTTTCACATTATTGAGATCAAAATATTGCTCCATCTGTAGTATCCATGTTACTGGATCCTTGCCATCAAACTTCCTCATATCCATCTTTGGAATATGGTGGTTCTTCCTGCCAACATTAGAGTTTATGAAATCACGATTATCATTTATTTTGTTCTCATCATGAGTTTCCTCTACTATCTTTTCACCATTAGGAAACATTTGTTGTATCAACTTTGTCAAACCTTCCATGTCTGCTTTTAGATCATTCTTCATGTTTTCCATTTTTTCAACGATCTTAGCTTCCATGTCATCCATCTTAGCTTCCACGCCAACTTCCATGCCATCCATCTTAGATTTCAAACCATTCATCTTATCTTCCACGCATTTCTTCAAACCATCCATCTTAGTTTCCCATGCCTTTCTTCACAACTTCCATTTCATTTTTTGTTGCTCTTTGCGATAGCGAAATTTGGTGCACTTGCTCATGGACTTTTAATATCTCATGTTGCATTTCTTCGTCTTCATGAGTCATAGTAGAGCCTTCTAAAGGCTTAATGGGTGTTTAATTCTTTTTATGAGGCATTTTAGAACCCAATACTGATAGCTATGCTCAATAGGCCTTTGGAATCAACTAGAACTAATTTTTCAAACAAGACTTATGCAATTTGAAAAAAAAATACACACATTTTTTTTTATTTTGAGGAGCTCGACATTGAAACTGAATTATCTCTGTGATTTCGGATCTTCAATATCTGAAATTTGGCCCTAAATTCACCCTCTGAATCTTCTTTCGAATGCCACAGTTCTGACATGATTTGGATTCTTCAATGCAAAGCTATGTCCAATCTCCCACAATGACCCAATTATGGACTAGTTTAGTATAACAAACTTGTATGACTTGCCACGTGTCACTGTTTCCTCCTTTGGCTCTGAAATTGATAGAAAAGAAACTAAAATCCGTATACTTGCGGTCACTTTTTACAGCATTCCAATCTGATTCTTAGAGAGAGAGAGTTATGAAGGTTTTCCCACTATAACCTCTTTGAGATGAAATTCGGGAGCCTAAAAAATACCTAACTTCCACAGATCATATCTCCGAAAATATTGCAAACCAAGCTCTGAAAATTTGCGACGATGTTCCTCAGGATTTCAGATTCTCTCTCTAAAAATTTCCACTTCTGAAACTTCGTAGAAAAAAATCTATAGTGAAAATGTCGGGATGACCTATTTAGGTTAAATTCAGGATCCTGCAAAAAGCCCTAAATTCCATAGATCATATCTTTGAAAATATTTCGAACCAAGCTCTGAAATTTTGTGACGCTGTTCCTCAGGATTTCAGCTTTGCACTCTCAAAATTTCAACTTCTGAACCTTCATAGAAAAAAATTTATAGCGAAAATACCACGATGACCTGTTTGGGGCAACAAAACCCTAGAATCCAAATCTCTGATACCAAATGTTATGAAACCAGCTCCAAAAATAGAAGAAAAGAGATATCAATGCCTTAGAAATAAGCCACTTTGAGGGGGCAACCTCTAATACATTACATGAATGAACAATTATTGGATGATAAAAATTACAAAACCTCCTTTCTATATATTGGAGTCTATAGGGCCACAATGTAATCCTAGTGGGTTCACAATATAATCCTAGCCGACCTAACAATAATAATTTAAGGGCACAATAATAACAATATGGGGGTTACAAGGGTACAATAATAACAATAAGGGGGTTACACTAACAAAAATAAGGGACTATATTAGTAATATAGGGACCTAACATGCAGGAATGCAATAAGATATAAAAATACATATAAAAGCAGAGACGCAACATAAATAAAACTTCATTTCATTAATATCAAATGACTGAAATATACCTACACGCAAAATGGAAATGAACTAGCTAGGGAATTGGTAGCTTATCTCTAAGAAGAGATGTTGTGGCTATAGTCCTTTGAAATGTGTTACAATGAGGCTCAAGGGCATTTTTGTTATTGAACAACATAGGAAAATCTTAAACAAATAAAAACCTAACCCCAGGAGATGAAACACCAAGAGTTTGTGGGCCCAGTTTGGGGTTAGTTTGGCAGCCAACTTCCCAGGGTCATAACTTGGTAATATTATCTCTTTTTGGAGCATACAATATATCATCAGAAGGATCTCTTCGAGTACTACTGCAAACCTAAAAAAAAACTATTTAGGGTGTCAAAACTATTCCAGAAGTTTAGGACCCGAAAAAATACTAGAAATAGTAAATGCTGATATAAAAAAGGAAACTGATGAGATTGACTGGAGTTCTAGATGGAATAGGTTGGTGGACACCAATATCCACCTAGATCATTCCTCCCCCCTTAGGAAGTAATGGTCCCCATTGCCTGCAGAGCCTCCATGAGGTGAGGAAATTTCTGTTGAACCTAGTCCCTGGTGAAGAAGTTGGCCTAATTTTACAACTCGATATAGTTGGATCCTCAGTTGGCAGGTGTTCTTGATCTGTGTGTCCATTATTCGATAATTTTTTTCTTGTTCCATGCAATCTAGGATTAACTCATTTGGTGTGATTTGTTCTACCATGTCGAATGTGTCTAATAGAGGTGGAAAGTAGGGCCGAAGGTGGTCCACATTAAACACTTGGTGCAGACCAAGGAATGGTGGAATACTAAGCTCAAAGGCATTTTCCCCTACAACCTTGGTGATGTTGTATAGCCCATAGTGGAGTGGGAAAAGCTTGCGGTAAGGTATAGCAAGGCACGCATTCTAAAAATGTAGCCACACTTTTTCGCCCACCTAGAAGTTGTGTGGCACTTGATGATGATCATGTTTTTTCTTGTACTTAGCATTGGATCTATCCAATATATCATGAACATGTTGGTGGATGTGTTGAATGCACTCAATGAAGTTTCTCACCTTGTCCGCTTCAGATTAGACATGAGTCAAATCTACTTAAGTAGCCGCAAATGGCATGGCTACGTCAATGGGACATAATGGCTAGAACCCCAAGCCCACCTTAAAGGGGTTGTGGTTGTTGAGCTGTAGAGAACCTAGTTATAGATGTGTTGTAAATAGGGGAGGATCTCATCCCATGTGCATGGAGGATTTCAGTTGTAGATCCACAGGATGTGTATGGTCATATTGTTGATGACCTTTGTCTATCCATCGATTTGGGGATGGAAAGTTGTGGACTTGGTGAGCTTGGTGTCCAAAATCAATTAGAAGCTGGATCAAAATGTACTGAGGAACCTTCTTTCCTGATCTTAGATGATAGACTCTGGGATCCAAAAGTGTACCCATACTCATTCAAATAATAGTTTAACAGTGGCTTCTACTATGATATTCTTCTTACAGGCCGCCATAATGCCCATCTTCGAGAATTTATCGATGACCACAAAAACACAGTTTTTTCCATGCTTAGTAGAAGGAAGGCCCGACATGTAATCCATGGACATGGATTCCCAAGTTTGACTAGGGGTAGGCAATGAGTATAAAGGCCTTACTTCTTGATGGTCAATTTGAAATGGAAAAAGTAGTGCAGGATCTAATGTACTTCCTGAAATCTCGTCAAAGATTCGACCAATAGAAATAATTATGCCGTATTGCCACTATTTTGTTGACCCCCAAATTCCCAATAGCCTAACTGTAGTGCACTTCCAAAACCATATTGGTACGCTCACTTGAAGGAAAAAAATGGTGTCCTAGGTGACATAGCAGTTCATCCTGGAGGTGAAAATTTGGAACTTGATTACCCTCCAAGAGCGTCTTGTATGTGTGGCCGAATTCTAGATCGCTTCTATAGAGAAGCAGCCAATCGAAAGTCTTGTTCCCACAAGAGTTGAGCACGGTAGTTAGCACCACGATCCGTGGTCAGATGAGGCAGTCTCCAACATTATTGGTGCTTAAATTCTTGTACTTGATGTTTAAATGAAACTGTTTGAAGTATGTGGACCACTTCTGATGGTGGGCGTTCTGCAAATTCCCTTTTGCCTATATGAACTGTACAGTTTGGTTGTCTATGTTGATGACCGTTTCCTTCCAAAAAATGAAATGTTTCCATTGTCGTCAAGTTTGCACAAAGGAATAAATATCTTTATCATAAGTGGGATACTTCCTGACTGTGTCGGAAAGTGTCTCACTGTGATATGCCACATGATGCTCATGTTGAGTAAGAACTTGCCCCAACAGCATAGTCAGAGGCATCTGTCTCGATCTCAAATGGTTGTTGCAAGTATGGTAATGTGATCATTGGTGTAGAGCAGAGGTGATGTTTCAACTCTATGAACACCTTCGGTTGAGATTCAGACAAAAAATATATATATATTCTTTCAATCCTCCCTTGGTGACTTCAATAAAGGGGCAAGTGATATGGGAGAACCCTACAGGAACCTGCGGTAGAAATTAGCAAGAACCAAAAAGTTGTGGAGCTATGTTAGACTGGTTTGGGTTGGAAAATCCTGAATGACTTGGATGTTGTCTGGATCCACATGAACCCCATTCTCATCAATAATGTATCCCATACACTGAGCCTGGTGTCAAAAGTGCACTTCTCCGAATTGGCACACAAATTCGTGCGTTGTCGCAGTGTTTGGAGGACCTCTTGGATGTGGTGGAGGTGCTCTTCCTAATTCTGGATGAAGATCATGATTTCATCCAAGTAAAACACCACAAATTAGTTGGTGAATGACCACAAGATTTCATCCATATGCCTCATGAAGGTTGCAGGAGCATTCGTAAACCTGAAATTCATGACCAACCATTCGAAAAGGCCTTCCTTGGCTTTGAAGGCATTCTTCCACACATTGATGGGTTAGATTGGTACCTGGTGATACCCAGACTTTAAGTTGACCTTGCTGAAATATGTTTCCTCCTTGAGTTGGTCCGAAATGTCCAATCAGTGGGATTGGGTACCTATTCCGAACAATGATCTCGTTTAGTGCCCGACAGTCAATGCAAATTCTCCATCATCCATCCTTCTTCTGCACCAACACTATCTGGCTCCCACACAGTGATGAACGCGGTTGGATGTGACCTTTTTACAACAACTCCTGAATATTTATATTGATTCCATATCTCTCCATAATATACCATCGATATATTGGTCCATTGGGCAGCGGCGCACATGGGGTCAGATCAATGGAGTGCTTGACCTGACAATGCAGAGGCACCCCTACAAGTGAGGTGAAGATGTCCCCGTACTCCTCCATGAATTTTTCCTTCTATGGTTGTCGTGCGAAGGAGCCTTGTGTTGAGGTTGTGGCCACAATATTCTTCTTTCCCTAAGGGCATATCGTTAGGAAAAAAAATTTCCCAGTTTTGGAAATGAGCTTACTTCATTGTTTTGTAGTAACCAAAGAGTTGAAGGTAGGCGTTGCTACCTCCAGTATCTTGTACAACTTATTTCCAGAAGTAACAATAACAATGCAATGCCTGGACTCATACACAACATGTCTCTTCTATTTAGTAAATTTAGTGTCCTAAATTGCTTTCATTAATTATCAACTAGGGCTAGTAAACTGATGAAGTGTGGTGCACTATATGTGCTGAAGCAACCTATTCCTTACTTCATTGTTTTGTGTTTTATGTTGTTTTTAAGCCGGGGGGGGGTTTGTTCTTAGAGATCTAAAGATGGTTAATCTAAACCTATGGAAAGACTTATGTGAACCTAAATTTATTTTAGAAGGAAGAAAAGGAAGTGTACTAAAACTAATCTAATTTTCATAAAATCAAACCAAAAACTAAGGGCTAGTTTAAGACCTAGTTTGGAGATCAAAGCATCTATCTATTTTTTTTGTTAATCCTAATCCATGGATCTATTTCTAGAAAGACTAAGATTGAGAATTATAATGCCTACCTTAAATGAAAGTAGAAAATGAATCAACTATTGTACCTTCAGTTATCTCAACATTCAATTGTTAGGCATGACCCTATTGAGATGGAGTTCAGTAACTATTTGTACTTTAGTCTTCTAAGGTCCTAGAACAGAAAAAAAGGAATGCAAAAATATCTAAGATGTGCTTACCTACTCCAATTATTCAATTTGTAAAGAGTGACCTTCTTGAAGTAATTTTTGAGTAAGCTAATTACACCTGTTTAAACTAGAGAAAAACTCAATGAAAAACTCAGAAATTGCATTATAATTTAATCATTCAACCATCCCTTCTTAATATGTTCAGATTAGTTCCTTGTAGAGTGGTTTTTAGGAAGATTTTTGTTTGCAATCAAGTGAGGGTCTTGAAAGTGAAAGCATGTAAAATCTAACTAAAATCAACCAAATGTATAATGTGAAGTTTTTAACTTCTTGAAATGTCTTCAGAGAAATCAATTATGCCTTTATTCATTAGCAAGAAAATGACAAGAAGCAAGATAAATTCAACTACTGCATATGTGAGATATTTAATCATTTAATGTAGAATTTAACAGATTGAAAATGGCTTTCATAAATACTATTTTGACACAGCAATTGACAATTCTATTTTAATGAAAATAAAAGGCAGGAATAGTAAAGAAAACTAGATAACTGTGAATTCTTATTGCTCCAAAGCCATCCAATTTTTGAAAATAGATAAAACACTACTTTCTTGAGATGCTTATTTGGAAACATAAGATTACACAGTGAAGTAAATCTACATTTGAAAAGAAAATAAAAATTGCAATGGAAAACTAAAATATTTGCATGAATCCAAGTAAAACAAGCTAATTAATCTTACAAAATTATAAATGGATGCACATGGTTGATGGGGGCCCTTCCATTTTCCAATAGCATTCCAACTTGAAAAATTTCACATTCTAAAACTCAATAATAGAAAAGAACTTTCTTTATTGATAAACTCACAACTCTACATCCCATTCCATCTCAAGCCTAGTTACAAAACATTCTATAATTCTTTCTCTTCTTCTCCTATTTTTCACATATCTTAATAGGAGAAATATCCTCCTACTTATACAAAAATATGAGAAGTTAACTCATTAATGAGAGTCCATGAATCTCTCCCCATATCTCTAGAGTTAAAATCAAAATAGGAAATGATAAGACACATGTTTTCTAAGAGTTTCAATACAAATAGGAAATGAGATAGATATCCTCATGATCTAATGATCTTCTCCACTCAAATTCGAATTTGGTTTTGGGAGGCCACATAAAGATCTTATAGAAGCTTCCTTTTGACCTACACATGTTACAAAACTCATAACACATATATAGATATATGAAACTATGTTAATTTTCTAGTTTCTAATAATAAATTCACTTTAAATACATAAAATAAATAACTTTGGAAGACAAGGATCCTAACCCATGTATTTATGAAAATGGTTACTTGATGTAGGGTTTAGGTTGGATAGTTATGAAATGAGAGTTGAATGGTTATGACATAATGGAAATATGTATGAATATGGAAAAAAATTTTGGGACTCAACAACTTCCACAAGTATGGTTGGCATAATAATACATCACAAACATCAAAAGGAGCAATTTCACATAATATCTCATCTGTGAAAGACTTAATGCTATAGGGAAGGTGACACTTTTGGCTGACGCGGAGATCCAGTCCTTGGTGAAGCCACCCGATGGTGCATGATTGTGGGTGTGTTGTGGTCGAAAATCACATCCACTTCATGACCTCTTATAAAATGAGTTTCTTTTTCTCCAGGTGTCGACAATGAACTACAGCAGGGAACTCTTTACCCACATATGGGTGTGGAATAGGTGCTCCCCATCCTCTGGATCTTTTGGTTCCTCCTTATGGATATTCGTGGTGACAATGGTGGCATTGGGCTCCACATCAATAATATGCTTCCTTTTTTCATTTCCCTTGTCGGGTTCTGATTCGGAATCAGAGCATGCATCCGATTCAGAAGCCTTTAGCTCAACCACTAATGAATACTTGGCCTGACACTCACTTGTGTTGTGAGTGGAGCTCTTATGTAACTCACACCATTTTCTTGTGTCCTTCTCTGGCTTCGTGGTGTTTTTCTTTGCTTGCAGTTTTGGCGGGTTGTCCTGGGTCATCCCTCCTTGAATTTTTCCTTTTTTCTACGGTTTTTGGGCACATTTCCATTACTTTTGATTTGCAGATCCAAAGTTTCGCTTCTTCCATTTTAATTTATGCTCAATCTTAGCAGCATACTGGTATGATGCACCAAGTGAGGATATGTTGAGGAACCCTATTTCCTCCTGAATGTATATTTCCAAACAACTACGGTACTTCAGCACCAAATGTTTCTCTGAACATTTGATACCCAACTTTGTGCGTAGGGCATGGAAAATATTCATCAGCTCATGCACATCTTGATCCCTTTTTTGTAACATTATAGTCCATTGTGTGTACTTCTCCTCATACCTCCCCACATGATACTATTGTTCCTTGATGGTGTCTCTGAAAGAATCCAAAGTGGGTCTCGCCGAGAACAAAGAGGGTTCCCTCTCGTCATTTTTCTCACAATAGGTTTCCCACCAATCCTTGACATGGGGGACGACTTTGAGGAGTGCAAAGGTAATATTTTCCTGGTTTGAAAATCCATGATCCGAGAAATATCCTTCTAATAGATTCAACCATCTATCTACGACGTCTGCATCCGATTTGGCCCTCAAATATGGGAATTTAAAATTTTACTTTTATCTTAAAAGGAGTGGTGCCAGAGTGGTTTTTGGATGCAGATGCACTGCCAGTAGGAAACCGTTGAAGGGTCTGGTAAAAGTTATCAATCATCACGCTCCTTTGTTTCTCGAGGGCATCTTTAAGCAATATTTTGATAGGATCTCCTACTCCCTCTTCTTTATTTTCTTCCCCCATGGGCGGTCATCATGATTTTCTAGGCTAATCTTGCAAAGGTTCCACAAATTGAGCCCTAACTCCTTATACCCCGACCTTGTTGGGGACATGCAAAGAAGGATAGAGAAAGTGTAGAACACTTTGATAAAATTGATCCGAACTTATCCATGAATGCAATAAGATACAGAAATACATATAAACATAGAGATGCAGCAGAAGTAAAACTTCATTTCATTAATATCAAATGACTGAAATGTACTTACAGACAATGGAAATAAACTAGCTAGGGCGTTGGTAGCTTATCTCTGAGAAGCAATGTTCTAGCTACATTCCTATGAACTGTGTTACGATGAGTATCAAGGGTATTTTTATTATTGAACAACATAGGAAAACCATAAACAACTAAAACCCTAACCCAGGGTATGAAACATGAAGATTTTGTGGGCCCCATTGGGGTTATTTGGGAACCCAAATTCTCAGGGTTGTAACTTGGTCATATTATCTCTGTTTGGCACGTTTGATATATCATCAGAAATATCTTTCCTTGTACTATAGGTTTTGCTGCATGCCCTTGTCTATGGCTACGAGAATTTTTCAGACTCAAAAAACACAGTTTAGAGGGGTCAAAACTGCTCTAGAATTTTAGACTTGAAAAACTGCTAAAAATAGTAAATGCTGCTATAAGGAAATTGATGAAAATGACTAGAGGTCTAGGTGGAATAGGTGGGTGGCCACCAATATCCACCTAGATCAATATGTGTATTGTGTAGTCATGGTATCATGACATGTGTATTCACTATGTTATACTATGTAGAGGTGTATGTATTGTGTTGTATTGTACAGGGGAAGAGTGTATGTTCCTAATCAAATGTTTATTAAACATATGTTGTTGGATGAATACCACTGTAGCCCATATGCTTCCCATCCAGGGTATCAAAAATTATTCTCTGCAATCAAGAGGGAGTACTTTTAGCTTGGTATGAGGAAAGATATCATTGAGTACATGGCCAAATGTTTGGAGTGCCAACGGGTAAAAGTGGAGCATCAACATCCTCAAGGCTTACTCAATCCTCTCCCTATTCCTGAATGGAAATGGGAGATGATTACATTGGATTTTATAGATGGGATAATCAAAAGAAAAACACAACATGACTCCATCACGGTAGTGGTGGACAAGCTAATAAAATAGATCACTTTATCCATGTTAAGTATACCTATAAGACAGTGGAGATTGTGAATATATTTAGGAGAGAAATATTTTGGCTACATGGCATGTCGAAGGTAGTGATTTCAGATAGGGATGTGAAGTTCAATTCTTCATTTTGGAAAGCTCTTTTTATGGGGTTAGGTACACAGATTCATTTTAGTACCACATAACACCCTCAGACAAATGGTCAAACAGAACATGTAAATCAAGTGTTAGAACACATTTTACGAATGTATATAATGCAACAACCAACCAAGTGGGAAGAATATATTCACTTGGTCAATTTTTTTTATAATAACAGTTATCATGAATCATTAAAAATGAGTCCCTATGAGGTACTATATGGCAGAAGATGTAAAACACCTTCCACCAAGAGTAGCCTAGGGGACAATATGATGTTAGGACTTGCCATGCTAAAGGAAATGGAGAAAGAGGTTAAAAGAGTTCAGTAGAATTTGAAAGATGCCCAAGATAGGAAGAAAATGTATGCAGATAGGAAAATAACTCATAAATAATTCCAGGTATGGGATCATGTTTACGTACGAATTAAACTCGAAAAGAGTACCCTACAATTGGGTGGTTGTGCTAAATTGGCACCCTCTACTATGGACCTTTCCAGGTTTCGAAAATAACAAGACCAATAGCCTACCAACTTGCTCTTCCAAGCTATGTAAAGGTTCATATTGTCTTCCATGTCTCCCTATTACAGAAGTAAGTGTACTATTCCAGGTACATTATTAGCTGGAAAGACATACAATTAAGTAATAAATTAAATTCTAAAGACATGTATGTAGTGAATTGAGGAATATATGAACTAATGCCAACTAATTTTTGTCTGAAAGGTTGAACTAGATGAAGAATTATTGGTAGAACCGTTGTGTATCCTTGACTGGAGAGAATCAATGCTATGGAGGTGATTTTTCACCTAGGTTAAGGTGCACTGGAAGCACATTAGCCCATAGGAGGTAACTTAGGAGGATAATAGTCTTATACGACAAGATTACCCTGATTTTCTCCATGGGATAGAGTAAACACCGAGGATGGTGTTGCACCAAGGGGGGGAAGATGTAACACCCCATGATGACATTAAAATTAATGTCGGTTTATTATTTAATTATGTAAGGCCATCAGAAATGATCTTTTGGAAGCCTAGTGTAACTTTTTTAATTATTTAATTGTATTGGAATGTTAGTTTGAAAAAAAAAAAATTGGAATTCAAGAGGGTTGACCTGTAACGAATTCCAACTTATAGATAGTTATGAAGTTTCCATTCCCTTCCCTGGGATAAAATATAATCTCAGTGGGAAGAGGGGTTATGCTTTCTTGGAGTCTTTTGGGACAAAAAATAAAGAAATAGTCTGTGGAATTGGCAAGACACTGCCAGGCAGTAAATCCTAAGCTAGACTTCAGACAATGGAGAACCCGCTACAGACACAGAGTTCAATTGGTATTAGGCTAGAAAATATTCTTGATGTCTATTACTTGACTCTAATAAAACTATGAATATTTCTCTGAAGTGTAAGCTCAGGGTAAAGAAGTGGATGTAATCACCCTTCTCAAGGTTGGGTGGTCAACTCAACCCTATTCAATTCTTGGAAGACTGTGAATTAGATAAGTGGTTACAAACGAATATGTATCCTTGTGTAGTTATATTATGTTAACAAAAAATGAGTATTTTATGTTGAAAATGGCAACAAGAAATAGTGAAGGAGGCCTCCTAAAACATCTTTCCTGATCCTAGTTGGAAAGTGATCACCTAAACTAGGTGGGGACCACACATGTGATTTTTGTCGCAAAGTCTATTTTTAGACTATGTCTATTTTTAGACATATGGAGCATGGTCTAGGAGTTGCGGGATGCTATTCTTGGATGATTGGTAAAGTTGGTAAAAATAGATGGACATCTATTTTTAGACATTTAGGTCGAAGTCTATTTTTAGACTGCCTAGCTAAAAATATAGCAGTCGAATATTATTTTCTCTTAATAATATTTGGACTATAAACATTATATTTTCCTCTTGGAGCACTTCAGTTCGAGCTACATATGTGGCACATGCAGCTGGCAGAAGGAAATTCAAATTTCCTATGGGTTAGTTGAGCTATTGCATGGTTGACTTCAGTTAGAACTCATGTGGCAGAGTTTGGTGGAGTTGATGAGACAGTTGATGGAGTTGTGTTTGGTTTAACTTAGTTGAACTAGTTGTATTTAGTTTAACTAGCTAATACACTAGAGATGAGTGGTGTGAATTAATTGTTATTTAATTCACTAATTATTAACTCATTATTCAACTAAAAGAACACATCAGTTAACTCAGTGCATGTACAGTTCAGTGCAGACTAGTGCAAGAGATAGGTGAAAGAGCCGGCAGTTGTACATTAGTTGTGCATGAGATTTGCACAATCAGTGGGATGAGTATGCCAATGATGATTGCGCTATTCAAGAAAGATGAATTCGAATTGGTTCAACCTATTCTCTCCTTTTGGATTGCGCAGTAGAGGCAGGCAGCTAGTGGAGGAGTTTTGAACCCGTGATCGGTTCAAACTGAGCTAGTTTTGTGTGTAGCTTTTGGAGACAGTACTGAGTACTTGTGAGGAGTATTGTATTGTGTAAAGTTACATGTTTCTCATCCATTATATGATACATATAGCTGGGGGTTTTCAGCTATAAGCTTTCCCCATACATGCTACGTTCTATGTGTGCGAATTGATGTTCTACCGCTTGTTTTATTTTCCGCATGTGATGATTAATTTGTAGAAGAGATTATGTGTTATGCAGCAAATTGAATTTGTGTATGAGCAAGTTAATCTCGGTGAATAAATCTTCATTATTCAGCAAATTTCTACATGTTATATTTCATTCTCTTTATTTCTATTAAAATTTAGTATTAATTACATGGGGAAAACACATAGATGCTAATTATGGAAATGAAACAGTGGAATTAGTAATAAACGTGACCAAATGTGATTCCCAATGTTTTTGTATGGTATAACTTACGGATCACATACTTTATCTAGCATTGGTGTCAAATTCCCAAATGGGCAGTATTTGTACCATGTAGTGGGAAACAAATGAAGCTTAGGAGGGTTTGATCTAGATTAACTGGTTAGGAGAATTCGGAAACAAGGGATTACTTAACTATTTCTGCTCTTACTTTAAAGAAACTGGGTGTGGAGCGGCGACCATGGTAGGGATCAGTTACCCTAACCTCCCAATGTCAAACCACTGTCGTTGGATCCAAGGCCAAGTCATTAACGACTGGAAACATACCACATGTTCCCTCATGAACCGGAATTTGTCGATGGTAAGTGTTTCCAGAAGTTTCTTGTGGTGCTTCAATACATATATGATGATCGGTTAAGGGTTTAGGTGTCTTTAAGTCAGGTGATCAGCATCAAATCATGGACCATGTGAAACATTAAACCTTGGGGATTATTCAACCGAATATTAAATCATTGAAAAGTTTTGATTCACATTGAATTAAAATTGTATATATTGTTAGGTCCCTATATTAATAGTATAGTCCCTTCTTGTTGTTAGTGTAACCCCCTTATTTTTATTATTGTACCCTTGTAACCCCCATATTTTTATTATTGTGCCCTTAAATTATTATTGTTAGGTCAGCTAGGATTACATTGTGGCCCCACTAGCATTACATTGTGGCCCCATGGACTCCTATATATAGAAAGGAGGTTTTGTAATTTCAATCATCCAAGAATTGTTCATTCATGTAATGTATTGGAGGCTGCTCCCTCGAAGTGGCTTATTTCTAAGGCGTTGATATCTATTTTCTTCTCCTTTTGGAGCTGGTTTCACAACATTTGGTATCAGAGCTTTGAGATTCTAGGGTTTCGCTGCTCCAAACAGGTCATCATGGCATTTTCACTATAAATTTTTTTCTACGAAGGTTCAAAATAAGAAATTTTTAGAGTGCTAAGCCAAAATCCTAAGGAACATCTTCACAAAATTTCAAAGCTTGGTTCGCAATATTTTCGGAGATATGATCTGTGCAAGTTAGGTCATTTTGCAGGCTCCTGAATTTAACCTAAACATGTCATCGTGGTATTTTTGTAATAAAAAATTTTCTACGAAGGTTCATAAGCTGAAATTTTTAGAGTGTGAAGCCACAATCCTGAGGAACATCATTGCAAAATTTTAGATATTGGTTCGCAATATTTTCAGAGGTATGATCTATGGAAGTTAGGGCTTTTTTAGGCTTCCTAATTTCATCTCAAAGAGGTGATCGTAGGAAAATCTTCATAGCTCTCTCTTTGAGCATCGGATTGGAATGCTGTAAAAATTGGCCACAAGTAGACAAACTATAGTTTTTGTTCTATCAATTTCAGAGCCAAAGGAGGAAACAGTGACACGTGGAAAGTCGTACAAGTTCGCTCTACTGAACCAGTCCAAAATTGGGTCATTCTGGGAGATTGGACATAAATTTTCCTTGAAGAATCCACATCAAATCAGACCTGTGGCATTTGAAAGAAGCGTCATAGGGATACTGCAAGGCTGAATTTAAGATATTTAGGATCTGCAATTATATAGATAATTCAATTTCAATATCGAGCTCCTCAAAAGCAAGTAAAAGGTGTGTATTTTGTTTCCGAATTGCATAAGTCTTGTTTGAAGAATCAATTTGAATTGATTCCAAGGGCATATTGTAGAATAGATATCAGTATTGGATTCTAAAATGGCCCCTAAAAATAATTCAACACCCATTAAGCCTTTATAAATCTCTACTATGACTCATGAAGATGAAGAATGGCAACATGACATATCAAAATTACAAGAGCAAGTGCAACAAATTTCACTCTCGCAAAGAGAAACAAAAAATGACATGGAATTTTTGAAGAAAGGTGTGGAAAATAAGATGGATGGTTTGAAGAAAGGCATGGAATCTAAGATGGATGGTTTGAAGAATTGCATGGAATCTAAGATAGATGGTGTGGAATCTAAGATGGATGGTTTGAAGACTGGCATGGAATCTAAGATAGATGGCATGGAAGCTGGCATGGAATCTAAGATGGATGACATGGAAGCTAAGATCGATGAGAAAATGTAAAACATGAAGAATTATCTAAAAGAAGACATGGAAGGTTTGACAAATTTGATACAAGAAATGTTTCCTAATGGTGAAAAGATAGTAGAGAAAACTCATGATGAGACAAAATAAATGTTAATCGTGATTTCATAAAATCTAATGTTGGCGAGAAGAACCACCATATTCCAAAAATGGATATGAGGAAGTTTGATGGAAAGGATCCTGTAACATGGATACTACAGATGGAGCAATATTTTGGTCTCCAAAATGTGCAAAACACACAAAAGGTATGCATTGCAACTTTACATTTAGAATAAAATACATTTGTATGGTATCGATGGCTTCGCTCCTGTAAAAAAATTGTCATTTGGTTAATTTTTACAGAGGAAATGATAGCACATTATGAGGATACAAAGAGCAACACCTTATTTAGCCAATTGATAAATCTAAAACAAAAGGGTTTAATGGGGGAGCACATTGAGGACTTCCAAAAATTGAATATAAGGGTAACTGATATTCCAGAGTGTTACACAGTAATTTGTCACTGTCCCTACCATTCCCCGTCCCACACATTGGAGGGCCCATTATGTGACCTGTGAGCAATGTCATGCCTTGAAACCATTATCATTGAAAAAAACCATAAAAACATCCCTTTTTGCATTGGCGTGGGTAGCTAGTTCATCACTCGCGCCACTGAGGAGAATCCTACAAAGAGGCCGCGCCAACTAGCGCTCTGTCCCAGAGTCGCAGTCGCGCCAGCCAATTTAAGGAGTGTTTTTTAAATAAGAAAGGCGGAAGTTTTGTTTCAACAAACTTAGAAACCATTGCCTATCTTGAGTTGGGAGGTTTGGCTATGGGAGTTCCATGGAAGGGAAGTGGTTTGCCACCTTTCATGGAACCTTCCTTGATGATAGGGCCAATCCCACAATAATAGGGATCCCAACTCCCTCCTTCCCCATCTATAAAAGCTTGCTCATTGCCATTGCAAGCTAGTCTGGAAGTGCCTAAGCTTTGAATCTCCAAATTTCCAAGAGCCTTTGTGCTGTAAGAGCCCTCTTTCTTCCCTTAAGGCCGACTCAAGTAAGGAGACTATCGTCGAGAGACTCTAGAGAGGCTTGCCCTTTCCCTGGCGAGCTTTGCGAGACGTGAACGACTGGGGACCCTTCCAAAGGAGACCACGGCGTCAAAACATTGGTTGTACTCTCTTTCGATTGCTTATTAATGAATGACTATTGGTTATGGTTCCACTCTGTTTTTCACTTATGATAATAATGAGTTATATCCTTTCTGACTGATATATAGTTGCGTATTCTAGATTTTATGCTTGTATTCGTGTTGTTTCTTGCATGTGCGGGTGTCCATTCACGGAGATCGTGGGGATCGTGATTTGCCGAGGCTGAGGAACGGGAACGCTGTCTCTTCTACGAATCATAGCACTGGACTCCAGGTAGGCCTCCATCGTTGGCTTATTTATTCGCAATTAGGAACTTGCGCTGTAGCATTTGATGATTGTTGCTAGACCCCTGCTGGGCTAGTAGGGATCACCTCTATCCGCAGAGGGGATTTACCTCCTCAACAATTTGGCGACTCCACCGGGGACGTCCAGTTTTGATTGTCTCGTTTTGATTGTCTCGTTCTGATTGTTTCGTGGTTTTCCTTGCTTGGTTGGACTTCTGGGCTGGGTTCTTTTGTGTTTTGGCTTTTGGTTCAGCCCCAGAGGATCAGATCTGACCTCTGCTTTTCCAAATTTTCACCTTTTCATAGTTGGCTTTATTGGCGCGAGTTTAGCCCTAACAGTCGCGCCAATTGGCGCAGTTTGCCAGTTCATCACTCGCGCCATGCCCTGTTTGGCACAGATTAAAGCCAGACAGTCGCGCCATTTCCTGTAGGTGGTAGGGTTACCCTTGTTCGGAAGCTTCTTTTGGTCAATACTTTGCTTCTGGGTTTGTTTTGGATTCTGCTTGAAGTGGTGAGTTTGGTCTTGGTTGGGAGAAATTCTTTGTTTTTTCCATTTTCAGGCGTTGGCGCTTGTTGTCAGTTAGCAACCCGCGCCAATTGGCCATTGGCGCTAGTTTTCAATGTGCAAGTCGCGCCAATTGTTGCCAATTGGTGCTAGTTGTCAATGGACAAGTCGTGCCAATTTCAGGGTGTATGAAAATTGAGATTTTTTTCCCTAAATCCTTCACTAGTGTGTCTTTCCCTTCCGGTTTTTCACTGTATGAGCATAGATTACATTGCTCATTCTTTGGAATGTCTTCTTTCCATGATTTCTTGATGTAAAAGGGAATGAATGCCTTGTTTTGATCTCATTCTTTGGAAGTCCTCTTTGTGTTTTGTCAACTTTTGAGGAACTTAGTTACAAAGTGTTTTGAAACAACGATTGCATTCTTAGTGTTTATTTACATCTCTTTTGCATTCATCCTTCATTAAGAAGCTTTGTGTTTATTTAGTTTTCATCTCAAAGTGTCATTTTTGTTAAAATGCATTAGATCACATCGCATTGAAAAGTATTTTGAGATTTATCATTGAACTTAGATCACATTGTTTAATGATTGAGAGCTAAAAATCGCTTTGTGTGCATTCTCTTTCATTGAAAGCATGCATTAAGTAGATTCTCATTTCATCGAAAAATGCATTGAGTGCATTCTTATTATTTGAAAAGAAAAAGGAAATTGTGCATAGATTACAATTGCATAGTTTTCAGATAAAGAATTTTGCATAGATTACATTGCATAATTCGCTTCGTTGAATGTTTTAGAATACTTTTGGATAGTGAAAGTCATCTAGTTTGGAAAAGTTTCATTTTCATTTTTTCTGTTTGTTACATCATTGTTTGAAGCTCTTCCCTTGACTAGATAGCATTCATCGAATTGAAAAATTTTCCTTTCTCATATAGCTTCATATAGGAGTTTTTGAGACCACACATTCGTTAGGGCCTGAAAACCGAAACATAATTGAAGATCAACCATAAAATTTACTCAATTTACCTAAGGAAGCATTGAAACATTAACGAAATATTTAGAGGTCTAGGCTAGAGACATGTTCCGGCGTCGTTAAACCTAGTAGCTGTCGTTCGCCTCTTGGCTTTAGACAGCACTAGTACGGACTTGTGCTCCCCGTACCGTCGCGTATATAAAGGGAGACCCCACTAGGTTTCTATCCTTTATCCATAGGAAGCCGAGTCTGCCGGCCTATACCCGTGATACATCGGACACAACATTCGGGGAGATTGTCTGCACGTACGTTAAGTCCTTGGTTGATTTCTCTTTCATTTTTGAAACCAAGGTGTATATTGCAGTTCACGGTTATTTGGTACACCCTTTGCCTAGCATTCCTGAGTAGTCAGTTCGATCTTTTCTAACTCTTTAAATTTGAAAAGGTCGTCAAGCGCTTGTCCTTTCACGCTTGTTTCCAATCTGAAAGTGATAGAGTCACCTTTTGCCTGTTTCTTGACTCTTAAAATATGAAACGGTAGAGTTTTGTTTCAATTTTTTAAAAATTAACTGCCCACGAAATATTCCTGGTTAAAGTTAGTTTCCTTAGGGTGTTGTTCTGAAGATCGTTTCTAATGGAAACTTTTCTGGAGTTCACCACCCAAGGAATCCCCTCCGATGGGAACCCTGGTCCTTTTCCTCCTTTTGGAAATGTTGGTGCTCCTTATATGGCAATGTTGTCCCTTCCTGGGTTAACTGTTGGGTTGCCTGTTTGGTTGTTTTCAACCTCTGTGGTCCCGAATATCTCTGCTACTGTTCAAACTGTTCCTCCACCTGGACAACATCATGTTGATTCCAAGGTGGACCTCTCCCCTTCTTCGCCTATTTCTGTGTCCTCCTCTTCTACTTCGCCTGGTGAAAGCCTGGATTCGAGTAACCAGGTGGTTAAGAAGAAGAAGAAGAAGTCTGATAAGTGAGAGGCTAAGGCTACATCGCCTATTTCTAAAACATCTCCTCTTGATAAACCCTCCAACCCTCCACGAAAAGTCAAGTTCCCTTGCATGTTGTGCACGGGAGACCATCTTCTTCGAGACTACCCTGGCATTCCCAAGGTGCTTGAAGCATGGTCCAACGGTCGCCCACTGTTGCCTTTGGCTTCTGGGAGTCAGGTTGGGGGCACATCTTCAACCAATGCTGGTAAGGCTCCTAAGAAACAGGGTAAGATTACCAATCCCTGTAAGTTGTGTGAAAGGCATCATGACATTCACCTTTGTCCATATATGGATGAAGCCAAGCGATTTTTGGACAACTCGACTGTTTCTGCACCATGCCTTCCGGCTGGTTATACAGCTTTCTTTGAGTCCTCCACCTGCTGATGCCCCTATTGGTCAAGAGTCATCCTTGGTCGAACCCCCTCCCCCGGAAATTCAAATTCAGGAATCCATCCCTGACCAACCATTGGTTGTGGGATCGGTTGAGCTGGTCCCTTCTACGGTACACCAGGTCTTTTCCGTTGAGAGTGGACCTCACACCCCTCATGTTCTTTCAGTTTCTTCATATTCTTCAAACTTTGAGAAATATTCTCTTGTCCCTATACCTCAAGAAGTTGCTCCTCCACCTCCCGTGATGGAGATCCTGGAGGATACCCCTCCCACCTTCGAGATGGAGGTTGTGGAGGATGCTCCTTCTTCTTCCGTAACACCAGGGGAAGACCATATCGGTTCGATGGTAGCCCCTCCAAGTAGTTTGGTCGCTTCCTTCGATTGGAGTCGATTCGCAGGATTTCGCCTTCCATCTTATGTGCCTTTCGAGATCACAGTACAGGCTCTTGGTCTAGTTGTACCCAGCACCATTATAGACGAAGGTGCCTCTGTTAGTATTCTATCCTCAACTACTTGGCATGCTTTCGGTTCACCGCAGCTTGCGCCTGTTACGCAGAATTTGTTGGCTTTTAACAGAAGGACGAGTCAACCATTAGGGATCCTTCCAAGGCTACCTGTTACTTTGGGAGGTAAAACCATCCATATGGACGTGATGGTTATTCCAGGCCCTTTGTATTTCAATCTTCTTTTGGGGCACGATTACACCTATGCCATGGGAGCGTTTGTCTCCTCCCTCTTTCGTGTGGTCTGTTTTCCGCATGAAGGAAGGATTGTGACCATTGATCAGCTTTCATTCTTTGGTCCTGATGTGGCAGCTGGCCCACCTGGTTTTTATCCACCCGTTGTATCTGCCCCACTGCAGGTCAACTATGTGGCTACCTACCCCATGCATGTGCTCAGTGATGATGCCGTTGTGCATTAGGTGCTGGGGGCATTGGGTCTAGACTTCCAGGATGTTTTCCTTCCATCGGGAAGGGAATTCTTGGAAGCGATGACTTCTTGTTCATTATGACAAGGTTGTCGGAGCAGAGTTCTTTTCCTTGTGTCAAGCTCCTTAAAAAATGAAACAAGGTGGTCGGAGTAGAGTTCCTTGTCTTGTGTCAAGCTCCTTAAAAAATGAAACAAGGTTGTCGGAGCACAGTTCATTTTCTTGTGTCAAGCTCCTTAAAAAATGAAACAAGGTGGTTGGAGCATAGTTCTTTTCCTGTGTCAATCTCCTTAAAAAATGAAACAAGGTTGTTAGAGCACGGTTTCTTCCCTGTCTCAAGCTCTTTAAAAAATGAAACCAGGTTCTCGGAGCAAAGTTCCTTGTCTTGTGTCAAGCTCCTTAAACCATGAAACAAGGTGTTCTGAGGATAGTTCTTTTAATGTGTCAACCTCATTAAAACAATGAAACATGTTCCTGTTCAATTCGAGTCTTTGATAAGTTCTCGTAAAATCCCAGTCGAGTCTTTCTCGTGATCTCGTAACTTGAAGCTTCACTCCATCTTCCTTTCATATGGATTGAAGCTTGGGGGGCATGTACCTCGAATTGAGTCACCATGCTGGGGGGCATTCTTACTTTGTTAAGCATAGTTTGTTTCCGTTTCAAGCTTGTGTAAAAATGAAACCGGTTTCAAGCATAGTTTATCTTTGTTTCAATCTTGTGTAAAAATGAAACCAACTTCAAGCAGGGTTTCCTGATTTCAAGCTTGTGTAAAAATGAAACCTTTCCCATTTTACCTCTTGTGATTTCCATTTTATCAGCTTGTTTTTGCTAGATGAGCCTTGGTTTTCTCACTCCATTGTCACTATCTGCTTGGCCGATCGTATGCCTTCACTTGGTTGGTTTACCCATTCCTGAGGAACCGCTGCGATGAGTGGTCTTGTTAGCCAGCCTCTTGACCTTCATTTGTTTTGAGCAGTTCCACCATTATCGGAACTAGTTGCTACCCTTTATGCCACTCGTTCCTCCAGGAGGAGTCAACTTTCAACTCTTTTCTGACTCCCTAAACATGAAAATATTGCCGAGTCCCTTGTGGTTTCGATCTCGTTAAAGTGGTTGCGAATCAACATCTACCCAGTATATGTTTACCCCTTTTTCGGGCTGGGATGGATTATTTACGAAAAAGGAATACCCTAGCCTATTGCGACTAGGAGGTTTTCTCGGATATTGTTTTCTACCTTTTCGGGTCCGAGGAACCATTCCAAAAGGACCAATTGAGTTTACTTTTCTGCTGTCTTTTCAAACTCTCTAAACATGAAAAGACGTCGAGTTCTTCCTTTGTCAGACTCGTTAAACCTAAATGACATCGGAAATTGTCAATCATGACGTTATTCGAGTTTCTCCTTCCTAGGGCTCGTTAAATGTACTAGGATGGATTCACCCGAAGGGCGGACTTATATGAAAAGCATATGGTATCCTCTTCAAGATTGTGTAAAAATAAAGAGGTACTCGCCAGGATGGTGGGGAAAAATGGAACCAACATCATTGTCGTGCTGGTAGTATGTCGCTCTTGGACATGGCACTTGTCTGCATTCGTGTCGGGTTGGGGAAATCTCATCTCGTTTTTCACTTGCCTCCATGGGTTTGGGTAATCCCTTTTGACCTCTCATCTGCTCTTTGCCTCATCACTATGACCTATGATCTTTTGATGTCAAATACTGCCAAATCCACTGTCGTGCCGCCAATATGTTCAAGAGAAGTTGACCTCTGCAAATATCAACCTCCCTCTGATTCTCATCTGATCGTGATTCACAAAACATCATGTTCCTCTGTCTCGTTTCGATGATGTGGGAAACATTATGGCCCACCTTCGATCAAGGTCACTTCCTGTCGACTTCAGCTCATTATCCAGGAAGTTGATCTAGAGACTCCTTTATGGTACCTTGGAGCCTGCATGCCTCAATGGCAGGTTCGTCGCATTCGACGTGGGGTTTTCATCATTGGCCTCTGATCGAGTGATTCTACGGGTGTTCGACACCATCTCATTGATTCACACACCGCAAATTGTACCTGTAGTACCTTGAGGGCCATTGTCATTATTGGTGGTTCCTCTCGCGTCTGTTAACGACTTTCATCATTAGCTGGTAATCAGACGATGTTCTTGCATGTTCGACTTCAGCTCACATATTCGCATGCTTGAACTTGTACTTTATTTGGGTCGAGATGGAGCGCAAGACCCTGGATTGTGTCTGTTGTAATCCAAGCTGCGATTGTGGATTATTAGCATACATGACTCACTGATTGGATGGCTGCGACCATACCTAAGTCTATTTATCGATCCTCACTGGATGGCTGCGCCCATACCCTGGATCTAGATTATAGTATACTCTGTTTTGGATGGCTGCGTCCATACCACATATACATCATGTACTTGAGATATCAGTTGTATTTCTCCACGCAGGTTTTCCGACGGCGGAGCTTCAGTTGGACATGTTCTCGTAAAGCATTTCACCCCTCTCTCTCTCTTGGGCCTCATGCTTTAAGGGGCATCTGTTACACAGTAATTTTTCACCGTCCCTACCATTCCCCGTCCCACACATTGGAGGGCCCATTATGTGAGCTGTGAGCAATGTCATGCCTTGAAACCATTATCATTGCATTCCTCTAAACATGAGCTTCAATTTCCCTAAAGACATCTCCTTGCAAAAAACCATAAAAACATCCCTTTTTGCATTGGCGTGGGTAGCTAGTTCATCACTCGTGCCACTGAGGAGAATCCTACAAAGAGGTCGCGCCAACTGGCGCTCTGTCCCAGAGTCGCAGTCGCGCCAGCCAATTTAAGGAGTGTTTTTTAAATAAGAAAGGCGGAATTTTTGTTTCAACAAACTCAGAAACCATTGCCTATCTTGAGTTGGGAGGTTTGGCTACGAGAGTTCCATGGAAGGGAAGTGGTTTGCCACCTTTCATGGAACCTTCCTTGATGATAGGGCCAATCCCACAATAATAGGGATC
Organism: Pinus albicaulis; assembly: GCA_034641835.2. NCBI lineage: Eukaryota > Viridiplantae > Streptophyta > Pinopsida > Pinales > Pinaceae > Pinus > Pinus albicaulis. The sequence continues at coordinate 1,622,422,723 of CM076581.1, forward strand.
CCAACTCCCTCCTTCCCCATCTATAAAAGCTTGCTCATTGCCATTGCAAGCTAGTCTGGAAGTGCCTAAGCTTTGAATCTCAAAATTTCCAAGAGCCTTTGTGCTGTAAGAGCCCTCTTTCTTCCCTTAAGGCCGACTCAAGTAAGGAGACTATCGTCGAGAGACTCTAGAGAGGCTTGCCCTTTCCCTGGCGAGCTTTGCGAGACGTGAACGACTGGGGACCCTTCCAAAGGAGACCACGGCGTCAGAACATTGGTTGTACTCTCTTTCGATTGCTTATTAATGAATGACTACTGGTTATGGTTCCACTCTGTTTTTCACTTATGATAATAATGAGTTATATCCTTTCTGACTGATATATAGTTGCGTATTCTGGATTTTATGCTTGTATTCGTGTTGTTTCTTGCATGTGCAGGTGTCCATTCACGGAGATCATGGGGATCATGATCTGCCGAGGCTGAGGAACGGGAACGCTGTCTCTTCTACGAATCATAGCACTGGACTCCAGGTAGGCCTCCATCGTTGGCTTATTTATTCGCAATTAGGAACTTGCGCTGTAGCATTTGATGATTGTTGCTAGACCCCTGCTGGGCTAGTAGGGATCACCTCTGTTCGCAGAGGGGATTTACCTCCTCAACAGAGAGGAACACAGGATTGATCTCTTCATAGGTACTTTAAAGGATAACATCCAACATGAAGTTCGCATTTTGGAACCTAATTCATTGGAGAAGGCATTCAGGTTGGCAAGAAAATTTTAATGTAAAATTATGGCGACAAGGAAGCCTACCACTCACTTCTATAAAGAGGGAAGTGTTGCTACTCCTAGATTTCCACAACCTACAAGGTTGACACCACAACAATTGGAAGAAAAAAGAGCAAAAGGATTTTGCTACAATTGTGATAGAAAATACACTAAAGGTCATAAGTGTGCTGAGAAGAAATTATTTTACATAGATTGTGAAGAGGAAGAAAAAAATTAACAAGAAGAGGATATACACCAGGAACCAACTCAAGAAGAGGAAGAAATGGGTCCGACCATATCATGTAATGCATTGGAAGGGTTTTACCACTCCTCAAACTCTCAAGATAGAAGGACATATCAAGAAGAAAAAGGTAATAGTGTTGACTGATGTAGGTAGTACCCATAATTTTATTCATTGTAAGGTAGCCAAGGAATTGAATTGTTTCACATACCCAACACCAGAATGTCAAGTGATGGTTGAAAATGGAGGAACTATAAATTGCTCTGGAAAATTCCATAATATCAAGCTAATCATGGGGGAATATGTATTTAATAGTACAATGCTTTCCATTCCTATGGGAGGTGTTGATGTTGTAATAGGAGTACAATGGTTACAATATTTTGGGACGCTAGCTTTTAATTTTCAGAAACTTTTCTTGAAATTTTTTCAGAAGGAAAGGAAGTCGAATTACGGGGTATTGCAGGGAAGCCGGGAAATATAATAAGCTCTAATGTCATGACAAAGCTTCTAAAGAAATAACAACGAGGCATAATTGCACAATTATTCTCACTAGAAGTTCCAACATCAAAATCATCTATTTCTACAGATCTCCAAAAATTCTTGGACAATCATTCCAAGGTTTTTGAAACTCCAAAAGGAATCCCACCTATTCGTGATCATGATCATGCTATTCATTTGATTCCAAGAAGTGTTCCTCCAAAAATCAGGCCTTATAGATATCCTTATGTCTAAAAGAGTGAAATTGAACGTATGATTGTAGAAATGTTAGAGGCGAGTATAATTCAACCTAGTCAAAGTTCTTTCCATGCTCTTGTAGTATTGGTACACAAGAAGGATGGATCATGGCGCATGTGTCCAGATTATAGGGAGCTCAATAAGCTCACCATTAAAGATAAATTTCCCATTCCTGTGATTGATGAATTATTGGATGAATTACATGGAGCAATTTATTTTACCAAGTTGGATCTTCGTTCAGGATATCATCAAATTAGAATGAAGGCTGAAGATATTCCAAAAACAGCATTTCGAACTCATGAGGGTCATTATGAATTTTTGGTCATGCCTTTTGGCCTTACCAATGCACCTTCTACATTTCAAGGGTTGATTAATTCCATTTTCAAACCCTTCCTTAGAAAATTTGTGCTAGTATTTTTTGATGATATACTAATCTACAGCAGGTCTTGGAAGGATCATGTTCAACATGTTGACAAGGTGCTCAAACTATTGCAGAAGAAACAATTATATGAAAAAACATCCAAATTTTTCTTTGGAGTACAAGAGGTGGAATATCTGGGTCATATTGTATCTCACGAGGGTGTTAAGGTATACCCTAAAAAAATTAAATCCATTAAGGAATGTAAAGTTCCTACAACCATAAAGCAGTTGTGAGGATTTCTCGGGTTAACAGGGTATTATCGAAAGTTTGTTAAGAATTATGGGAGAATAGCAGCACCTCTAACAACATTATTGAAGAAAGATGCATTTTCATGGACTCGTGAAGCAACTAAGGCCTTTGAACATCTTAAAGAGGCAATGTTCCTAGCACCAGTCTTAGCTATGCCAGACTTCACAAAAACCTTTATTGTGGAATGTGATGCTTCAAGAAATGGAATTGGTGTTGTTTTAATGTAGTAAGGAAGACCCATTTCTTTTGAAAGTCGTCCAATCAAAGGAAAGTATTTACAGAAACCTATTTATGAGAATGAAATGTTAGCAATACTGCATGCACTAAAGAAATGGAGAACTTACCTAATGGGAAGACACTTCAAGGTAAAAACTAAACATGATAGTCTTAAACACTTTTTGGAACAAAGACTATCTTCAGAAGAGTAACAAAAATGGGTCACAAAGATGTTGGGTTATGACTTTGAAATAATATACAAAAAAGGGAAGTTAACTGTTGTTGCAGATGCACTCTCAAGAAAGAATGAAGAGGTGGAAACATTTCTTTGTGCCATTTCTATTATCCAACCAGATTGGATAACCAAAGCAAGAGATGAATGGAATAAGGACGAACATGTGTGGACACTCATTAAAAAGTTGCAGCAAGATCCTAGTACATATGATACATTTAGTTGGAAAATGATTCCTTATGGTACAAAGATCACTTATATCTTTGTAATAATTCCCAACTAAAACAAAATATTCTTTTGGAATTGCACACTTCTCCTTTAGGAGGACACTCAGGATTTTTAAAAACTTACCACAAGGTGAAGAAAGAATTTTTTTGGGATTGCCTTAAATCTAATATTCAAAATTTTGTGGTGGAATGTTTGAATTTCTAGCAGAATAAAGTTGAGACAATTAAGACCCCGGGTCTTCTACAACCTTTATCCATTCCAATTCAATGTTGGGAGGAGATTTCAATGGATTTTATCACAGGTTTACCTAAGTCCGAAGGAAAGAGTGTCATCATGGTGGTAGTTGATAGACTTACCAAGTATGCACACTTTTGTGCATTATCTCATCCATTTAAAGAAAGTACAGTTGCTACTACATTTATGGACACAATTCAAAAGCTACATAGAAACCCAAGGGTTATTATGAGCGACAGAGATCCCATTTTTACTAGAAATTTTTGGACGAAGTTATTTTCTTGTTTGGGTACTCGATTAGCTCATAGCTCATCTTATCATCCTCAATCCGACGGTCAAACTGAGATAGTAAATAAATGTTTGGAAGGATATCTTCGTTGTTTTGTATCTGATAAACAAACACAATGAGTCAAGTGGTTGCCTCTAGCTGAATGGTGGTGTAACACTTCCTTCCATAGTGCAGCAAAAATGACCCATTTATGGCACTTTATGGATATCATCCACCATCTATCATATCATCTTTAAGAGAAAATTTGAAGGTTCAAGCAGTGGAATATCACATCGAGCATCAACAAGAAGTTCTCCAACTCTTAAAGGACATCCTGAATTTGGCACAAAATCGAATGAAATAACAGGCAGATCAACATTGCAGCGAGAGAAGTTTTGATGTAGGAGACTAGGTATTTTTACGGCTACAACCATACAAAAAAATGTCCCTCAAGCAAGCTAAGAAGGATAATAAATTATCGCCAAAGTATTATGGTCCTTACAAGGTGTTGCAAAATATTGGTACTACGGCATACAAATTGGAGCTTCCTGCTTCTTCACGAGTGCATCCAATTTTCCATGTTTCATGCTTAAAGAAGGTTATAGGTGAACATATTCCAGTTCAAACAATATTGCCACAACTTGATGAGGAAGGAAAATCATATTGGAATCTGAAGCGGTCACGAAAACAAGAATTCGACAGCTACGGAATCGATCAACTTCAGAGTATCTCATCACGTGGAAGAACTTATCCACTGAAGATTCTACATGGGAGGATGATAATTTTATACAGAAGCACCTAGAGCTACTCAAGTGTTGAGGACATCACTTTTTTTTAAGGAGAGGAGCATGTTAGGTCCCTATATTACTAGTATAGTCCCTTCTTTTTGTTAATGTAACCCCCTTATTGTTATTATTGTACCCTTGTAATCCCCATATTGTTATTATTGTTCCCTTAAATTATTATTGTTAGGTTGGCTAGGATTACATTGTGGCCCCACTAGGATTACATTGTGACCCCATGGACTCATATATATAGAAAGGAGGTTTTGTAATTTGAATCATCCAAGAATTTTTCATTCATGTAATGTATTGGAGGTTGCCCCCTCGAAGTGGCTTATTTCTAAGGCGTTGATATCTCTTTTATTCTCTTTTTGGAGCTGGTTTCACAACATATATTTTCTAAGGGTTGCATTTATCAACCATGTTAACAATAATCTTATTGTTTAGTTTTTTTTACTATGTCCTTAATTATCATGTTTTGGGAACTTAGTATGTGACGTAACCAGACTATTCTCTTAAGTAATAAATCTAACCCTAACCCCCTATGGCTCGATGAAGATTGTGACCTAGATAATATATTTAAAATATACTATGAATACATCACTAAGAACCTATTTGGTACAAATATTATCAAACTTTCTAGTTCCCAAGACATGATTGTTTGCAATGGTTTTTGTAAATGGCCTACCTCTGGCCCAATGACTTACATTCATGTGTTAGGCAGTAGTGTTTTTTATGATGTGATATCTAACACCCAGATCCTCAGCTCTATAGTAAAGCTTAACATCCTAAATGAGAACGATCCCAATTCTGGCCATGTACCCTTATCTCTAACCCTCAAGCTTGACATACAAACCAACCAGATGTAAAATAATGGTGAAAGCCAAAAGCACATTTGTTTTAACAAGAGTAAAAATGACCTCTTCTTACAATATTTAAAGAGGAACCTCAATTACCTAACATATAATGGTAACAATGATCTCATCTACCACGATTTCACTACAACCATTCCCACCACCATTAATAAATTCTCTATCGAGGTATCGTATAAAAAAACAATAGAAATTCCAACCCTTGGTATGATAATGACTGTAAAATTGTCCGAAAATCGATAAGATATGCTCCTAATGAAACTACAAATCTTGAGAAAATAACTATGTACAAATATCTTATAAAAAAAAATGATCCTATATTAATAAGAGGAAGGGTGTCTTCTCCACCTTTCTAAAATTGAGCCTAGAAATTTTTGGAGGAATATGTTTGTTCGTAAAAAAAAAAAAATAATAATGTGATCCCCTAGAATAATTTGGATAATTATCTTTAGAATATTTATGACTCTTCGGACACCATAAAAAACATCATAAATACTCCCATAGAGTAGGATATTTTATCTTTGGAATACATGGAGTTTTGGATTAATAAGCTCGCCAATGGAAAATCCAGGGGTATTGATGGCTACCATGATGAAATTTCTAAAATATGAAAGTCTATCATCATTCCTCATATTCACAAACTTCTCAATATAGACGTGAAACATGGCTTCCCAAACCCTTTGAAATAATGCCTGATTGTGTCAATATTTAAAAGTGAGGATAAAAAAATTCCCTCTAACTATTGGACCTGTTATCACTAAGTTAGTATAGATGGGCTGTCCACCAGACAACCTAGAGTAACTCTTTCAAACCAATTTCTAGCTGAAAATTATCATTTTCCGATTGAGAGGGCTCTCTCAAAGATATAGATAATATTATGTAAATGAAGCTCACAGGTGGCTAACTCCGACAAAATTATTTTAAGTATGTTTGTATGCAGGTTAAATATGTATAGAATTCACTACCATTGGGCTTATCGAGTCAGTGTTAAGAAACTCAGTGACATGGTTCTTCTTGTGGAAGTTGAGGCATATAGATGTTTTTATGGAAAGGAAATACACACAAATACACAGTAGTCTAATGCTTGAAGGAAGTAAGAGCATGATGTACATGAATTCTAAGTAATCAAACATCAAAGTATTGAAGACAAAATAGCAAGATACATAAGATAAGTTCTCATGAAAACATCAGATGAATCTCATGTGAAGAAAGAGCCAACAACCACTGTATATTACTGATCAACAAATGTTTACAATAGTAGTTGTGTAGTTAACATCATTCAACCCTCTATTTTTCAATATTCTTCCTATTAATAAGCTTCAACATACTTACCTTAGATCTACCTACATGGCTATATCATCGAGTCTCTTTGCTTACACCTATCTTAACAATAAGAAAATGACATTTGAATAAAACTAACAACTACTCACTTTAGGACTTGGAGACCTACCAGGACTCTAAAACTTATTTATTACTTCAACCAAATGAAAATATTGCATATTGACATCGATGATAATCATGTGCTTGGGTGGACTTGACTATGACCAAAATATAATTTTCCCCACCAAGTTAGGATATTTGTCTTCCTATTTTTAAGGAGGTGGTGTCATGATAAACGATGAGTGTCTTCATGATGAGCTGGTCAACTAAACAACCTTGTCGAATACCATGCCTCCACAAAAATATGCCTCTGATACTTTTTAATCTTTCCACGTGGCTAGATTACCTCCAATATACCATCAAAACTAAAAAATGCTAAAAAAACTTGCTCGCTACAGAAACAGGGGAGTTAAGCCAAGTTCGTGGCGAAAGTCTGTAGCAAATTCATTTCATATATCTTTGTCACTTGTTAACTCTCTTTGTTGTTTTGGAACTGTTTTTTAAGTCAAAAAGGCTAAATACAAATTTTTACCCACCTTGATTTTGACCATATCTGTGATTTTAAACAAAAAGGCACCTACAACGAGTTTGTAGTGAAATCTAGAATTCAAGCCTGAGATTCACTACGAACTTGCCTAATTGGAAGTAAAATAAAAAAATTTCCTTTCTTCTTCAAAATTTTGTCTATGGATATATAAATGTTGATTCTGAATGATGCAAAAATGTCAAAAAGGTAGTTTGTACACTCTTCAAGCTTTGGAAGCTTCACCTTTAGCAATAGGAGCTTGAATCTCTTCAGGTTCATTTATGACTGGGATTTTAAGACCTTTCTTCTTTAACTCTAACTGGATCATCTCCATCTGCTCTTCTAGCTCTTTGACTTAGCTTTTGAGTTTCTTTATTTTAGCTTGCAACCATATATTTCTCTTTCTTGTGTGATTCATTACCCTTCGTAGAGGAAATGTCCTTTTCAACAGTTTCTTGGCATTGGTCAATGACTCATCATATTGATTGAGTTTCTCATTTACCTTCTCTTTGAATCCTTCCATCATTTTCTTGTTTATCTTGGCTTCCTACAATTCCAATTTGGTCTCAATAACCTCCTCTCTAGCTTCTCTTAACTGTTCCTTTAACATTTGTACTTCAGTTTTCTCAACCACTTTCTATTTACCCTTTCTTTGCACAATGATATCCTCTTTTGCTGGAGACAAATCAATGATATCATCTGTGATAGGTTGCTTGCCTTTGTTAGAAACCTTAGTCCTTTTACCTGCCATGACACCTTTGGCAAGTTGCTACCTGGTGAGTATTTTTCTTGGCTAAAACATAAACCCTGCATCTTCCCCTGAGAAATCAAGATTTTTAGCAGTTATACCCTTATTTTTCTTCTTGTTCCCTTTAACATCTTCAGCTCTGACCACTGGAGTCTCCTATTTATATGGCTTGAATAATATCTTCAAGTTTTCCTTTCCAAATTATTTAGCTTTTGGTTATCCTTCCATGGATTTTATTGTTGATATTTGGTTTTCTACTTGCAAGTGTAGGCTGTGGAATTTTTGTCTCTTGTGCAGGCTCTACTTCAATATCCATGGGCTCTATAATGGGCTACATCTCCTCCTCATTCACACCCTCTGTTTCAGCTATAGGTTTGTCACTCTTGCTTGAAGGAGTGGCTTTTGAATTTAGAGTTTTCTTGGGTGTTAATGAATCTACCTCATAACCACTGAGGAAAAGAAATGTGGCCTAATCTCTATTTAGTTTTTTCGACTCCTCCAGCACCAGAAGTTTGATCAACCCATGATGTAAAATTGAGGTCTCACTGCTTTCTGGCCTAGCCTGAACCTTTTCTGACATCTTACCTAGGCTCCTAAATAAGAAAAATGGAAGATCTAGAGTCTTCTTACTAGTGAAGTGCAGCAAGAACCTGAAATGATACTGATAGATGATATGGAACCTCCCCTCACAAGTGAAGTATTTTTGGATTACTAGCAGCAATTTGGAGTAGTTCTCTTTCATGTAGCTCCTTGGGATTCCATATGTCATCCCTGCTCCAATGTGTTCAGGTTTTATAAATTCATCACAGTTCTGCATCTTAAGGCTTTGAACCACTCTTCACCCATCCTTAGTATCTATGTGGCTTGATAAATTGTCTCAGGTGACACTACATAATTTATCACCCCCACCTTCGAAGTTGTACCTACGAAATTTACTACAAAGTCTTTTAAGACCTGGGCATGAAAACCTTGTATTTTTTGGCAGAATCTCATGCATCCAACATTTTTGAAGGCTTCTACAAAGCTAGGGTCTTCATTGAGTAACTTGATATTCATAGGCTCATATCTTATAGAGGAGCCTCCTTTATTTGTTTTCTTTTTCATGGCCATATTCCTTAATACTACGATGCCTTCTTGATGTCGTGACACCTGCAAAGAGATAAATTGAACAACAAGCAACTTGCAACGAAGCTAGAATTGTTACGGATGAAAATCAACAGATGTATGCAAAGGTTGAAGGAAGGATGACAGAGATTAGCTTTCGAGGTCAACTTAAAAGGTGAAATTTGAATATGGGAGCGATAATGAAAAATGGGAGGAGTTAAGTGTAATGATGAATGCCACTTATGATTACGCACGTTTGGATGACTCTAATAATCGATCACATGACCTAATATTTACCCTAAACCTATAAAAACTTGACACCTCATCATTTCCTTTATTGGTGCAGAAAAACATGATTCCGCAGTGTTTTCTGTTATAAATCTGACAGATTCGCTATGGAATGGTTAGGTGAGTCTGTAGCAAAAACAACCTGTTTGCATTTATATTCGATGTAGACTCAAGACAAAATAGACAGGTGGCAACTACCTAATTTTAAACCAATGCATGTAGACCTTTGGTAGATTTTTGATAGATTTGACTATGATGGACATGAAAAATGGACTTTATAAACTTAGGATAATGACCAATTCAAGAATTTTCATCAATTTCATGAACCAATTTTTATGAGACAAATGAAACCTATGATAAATACCCTATCAATAAAACAATGAAATCTTATTTGTGATAACAGGACCATGATTATTAGCCACATTATCTGAAAATGGGTGGATAACTTGAAATTCTAATGCGCAAGCACCTCCCACTCAGTTAAACAAATAAGATCTAGCTTATACATGACTGTGTAGAAATTGTGTACTTGAAACAGGTGTATGTTTTTTTTTAACAATTTAAGTGCTTTAAGAACATTTTTTTTATGATATTAAGCATGTGCAACAACCATATAATGCAGAAAATAAGCATCAACACATAAACAGAAAATTTAATATAGGAGTTCACCCGAATATCGTGGGTTGCGTCTCCTTGATATTTTGTCAACTGACTTGGCTCTTTAAGGTTATAATGAAAATATTCTTTTACAAGTTAATAAATCAACTCCAATGGTTATTTGGGTTGTACCATTGGGTTTAGAATACCATCATACCCCTGTCATGGCTATCATCACTCTGAAAAAAGAACTAAGTTCCCTTAGACTTGATTTCTGTTGTTGGTGCCTTAAGCTTCCCTAAGATTCTCTATGGCACTAACCCTTTAAGAAATCATTTTATATCCCTGAAACCTTCTCTACTGACTCTAGAATACATCATACCTCCAAAATAGACCGATCATCTTCTCAAAATGAGCATTGGCTTCTCAATTTAGCCCTCCATCCACTGATGTCCCTAGGCTGGCGAAAACTTCCCTGTGGGTTTTCGACCTTCATAAGTCTCCAAATGACTTTAAAAATCCCTTAAATGGATTCAAAATGTCTGAAATAGTCATAATATACTATTAATTTTCATAAATTGGCCTTCAGATGCTCCAGTTACGCCTACAACACCTGGTGGCACCCCCTGACTCTAGGTTCACTAAAAAATTATCTGAAGCATCTCGGCCTTCATAAGTTCTCAAAATATTTTGAAAAATCTATCAATATATTCATAAGTATCATACAATTAGAAATGACTATTGGTTCGCTGAGAATGGATACTGGCTGCTCTGGATAGGCCTCATTCTCCTACTAGCACCTGATGGCCCTAATGGCCACTGGAACTTCTCTAAAGCATATTGGTCTTAAAAAGTCCTCTATAGGCTCTTAAAACCACACCATTAGTTCCAAAATGTCTTAAACATCCAAAATTGACTATTTTATTCTTGAATAAGGCCTCTAGTTGCACTAGCTAAGACTCAAACTGTTGTTGGCCCATGGTGGCCCTAATGGTCCCTTAAACTTCTCTAAAGCAAACGACACCTACTCAAAAGTCCTCTGATGGCTCCACCACCCTCACCAATGAGTCTAGAGTGTCCAAGAAATTTTAAATTGACTATTCACACTCTCAGAATGGTCGAATCTAGCTCAAGATAGAGCCTAAACTGGTTTTGCCTAGTTTCCCCTAAATCAACTCCACTAAATTTGGAGCACTTAAGTTTAACTGCAATTAGATTTGGAGAATTTCAAAAATTTAGGGTGTGCTCCAATTTTTTCGCCATTATAAACCTCTAGCATTAAATTGAACGGTTGGTCACATGAACCTGAATCCCCGCGGCCTATTAATTTTTGAGCAAAATCGTTGGAGAATCCACACATTAACCGTGTAATGTGACCCGTGTTAAGCCTTGCGGGTAGTCTAGCGAAGACAGTTTTCATAACCACGCAGAGACCAGCACCATGTGACACAACTTAACATCTAAATGTGAAACCGTTGGAGGTTGGTTCTGGCCCTTGGTTTTGGGGCTAAGGCCACATGGGGGTGCTGGCCCTCAGGGTTGGCCCCCTCCGACCCCCAAATGCACAACCACTAATATTTAAGTAAAAGTGGCAACCACTATAGGTTAATAATAATTTGTAGCCCAAGCGGTAAGAACTATGCGTGCATGCAGGGAGGTCTCGGGGTCAAGCCCCGGCGACCCAAACTAAATTTTGCAACAATTTCCTGGGCCACATGGCGGCTTCTAATTGGATAAAAAATCCATATGCCCAATAATAAGGTGCCACTTGTCATGATCCAACTGGACCAATTATGGGGAATATTCTAAGGAATATTCTAGGAATATTCCCTGCAATTTTCTCCTTTTTTTTACTTTGCAAAAACCCAGTCAAACTTGGTCAAAAGCCAAAAATTGTAGTTTTTTGGACTTTTCAAATCACAATAACTTCTTCATATGGTGTCGGTTTTTCGAACCATTCATGGTGCCGGAATTTTCAAGTAAATCAGAGCATTTTCATAGGTTTTCTTATGCTCAAAGGGACATGGTAATGAGTCATAAATATGAATCTTGGAGGGATAAAAAGTTTATTTGACAAGGAAAACCACCAACGGAGAAATTTTATGTCATGACCTAACGGAATGATACAAAAATTATTCAGTATGGGGCACCTAAGATGCACATGCAAATGTGTTTTTATCCCTAGTGGAAGTATACCAATATTGACACTAACATTGGCCTGATTGCGGATGGCGTCTCCTTGGAGGTGTCAAGAACACCGTAGACCAAGTGCCTAACCATTGGGTAAATACGTTCAAACAATCCAAAAGACTGCAGATTATTTAAACTAACTCAAAAACTATTTAAAGAGACTGGAAAATGACTCAAAAACTAACTCTGACACTAACTAAAAACTGACTCCAAAACTCTAAAAAAAAATAGAAAATCAACAAGCTTTATAGCCTTCACTTTGGGCCCCAAGCCTAGATGATCTTCTGCCCCAAACTTTGCAGAAAATATAAATTGGTATGTACAATGAAAGTGAAAAAATCTTTCAGAAACTGCATTAGAAATAATAATGTTTTAGGAGCCTACCATTGACTGGTCCTCCTGAACATTCCTCTCCATTCATCTCCTGTAGCAAATAGGCATTTTGTCCTCGATAAGCCAAGATCTTATAAGGTCCCTTCAAAATATTTTCAAACTTCCCATGCTTACCTTTATCTTCATTTCTTGCATCCCATCTCAGCACTACATCCTCCAGCTGAAATTTATCTTCTTTGGATTTATGATCATAAATCTTCTTAATTCTCTCTTGAAGTTTAGAAGTAGTCTAAGAAACTTCCTCTCTTGTTTGTTGAAGGTGAATCATTTGATTGATTCGACGTTGCATATCATCTCCCTCACTATCTGCCTCATGCAATAATCTCATAATCGAGACTGCAAGTGATGTAGGACACACTATATCTGTACCATAAACCAGTTCAAAAGGTGACATACCTATTTACTTCTTGGTGCTCACTCGGTCTGCCCACAAAGCATTGGTAAGCTTCCTATGCCAATTTTTCTTGTTCTCCTCTAACATTTTCTTGATGATATTCACTAAAGATTTATTAGAGGACTCAGCTAGTCCATTTCCCTGTGGATAATATGTGGTGGAATGGCCCAATCTGATATTATACTTGTAACAAAACTCAACCATATTCTTTGACTTAAATGTTGCAGCATTATCTGTAATAATCTTGTGAGGAAAACCAAAACGAGACAAAATATTGGATTCTAAAAATTGAATGATTACCGTGTCTGTAGCTTGCCTTGTAGGAATAGCCTCGATCCACCTAGTGAAGTAGTCAGTAGCTGTTAGAATCCATCTGTGTTGTGTCGATGATGTGGGATGAATTTTCCCAATAAAATCAAGTCCCCACTGTTGAAAAGGATCATTTACTACAATAGGCTTCAACGGAAGAGGAAGGATTTTCCTTTTTCCATGAAAAACCTGACATTCATGACAGTTTGTGACTGTTTTGTATAAATTAGAAAATAACGCTGGCCAATAATACCCTGCTCTCAACACTTTGTTAGATGTTGTTTTCCAAAACAAATGACCTCCATAATCTCTCCTATGAAAATCATCCATTACCTACTTAGCTTCATCTTCAACTAGACAATTCAAAAGAACAGCTCATGGATCTTTCCAATAAAGGGAACTTCCTAGAATGCAGTATTTAGTAGATTTCAATTTTAAAGAACTACCCTGAATTTTTAACACTACGGGAGGAGGAGATAAGTGTTGAAGAACATATACTATATCATAATACCATGGTGAAGTAAGAAACATTTCAGATACTTGTATTAGAGTGCCATATTCATCATCATCTGGCATTCCTGCAATAAGGTTTATGTCTAAAGCATGCAAGTTGGATTCAACCATCGGCTTGGCTAACCCATATCCCTTGATCAGTTTGGTAGGCATAATATCAAGATTATACTCTAGCATAGCTGCTATCAACCTACATCTCCCACCTTCAGGATCATTCTATGTGAGAATATCTTTTACCGCTGCATTTGGAACATATGCAACCATATGTGAATGTAGAATATAGATCTGGAAATATTTCAAAGCTTTGATTAGGGCTAAAGCTTGTTTCTTAATAATGTTATATAGAAAAGAAGCATCTCTAATGGCTCGACTGAAGAAATAAATAGTATGTTCAACATGATCTCTCTTTTGCATCAAAACTGCAGCCAAACTATGCTTGGATGCAAATGAAAATATTATGAAATCACTAGTATAATCTGGACTAACTAAAACAGGGGTTGTAATTAAAGCAAGCTTTACGAAGTTGAATGACTTCATAGCATCGATGGTCCATTTTACACTGTTGTCCTTCTTCAACATATTAGTCATTTCTCTCAAATGCTCAACTAAATTAGGGACAAATCTGTGTAAGAATTTCATCTTACCATTGAAAGCCTATATCTATTTATTGTTCCATTGAAAGTCTATCTTTTGAATGGCTTCTACTCTGGAAGGATCAATGTGAATGCCATATTTGGAAATTATATGACCAAGTAGTTTTCCTTCCTCCAAGGAAAAAATACTCTTCTTCGGATTTAAATAAATCCCGAATTCCCTGAATTTCTAAAAACAATTCAAATGATACAAATGTTGACCATTAGAACCAAAAAACACTTTAAAATCATCAAGATACACTACTAAGAAAGCATCCTTCTCATTAGAAAAAGCTATATCCATTGCTCGTTGAAAATTAGCCCCTGCATTCTTGAGTCCAAATGGCATTTTAACATACTGAAAAGTCCCCCACGGTGTTGTGAAAGAAGTCTTACCTTAGTCTTCTTCATGTACCAAAATCTTATTATAACCTGAGTAACCGTCAAGTGACATCCGTGATGCTCCAACTACCTTTTGCAGAACATGATCCATCGTAGGAAGAAGGTAATTATCCTTTAAAGATAATTTATTCAAATTCTGGAAATCTATGCATAACCTTATCTCTTCGGTCTTTTTCCTTACCTGCACCAAATTTCAAATCCAATTAGAAAACCCAATTGGCACAATAATACCTGATTTTTACAATCGGTTTACCTCTTTTTTGATGGATGGAAACAATCTTGGGTTTATCCTTCTCAACTTCTGTCTGAAGGGATTTTGATCTTGCTTGATGGGAATAGTATGCTGAATAATATTCTTATCATAAACTTTCAAATATGCATAATCCCATACAAAAATATCAGAAAATTCAGACAACAATTTAATGTACTTATCTTTCGACTCGGGAGACAATGTCTTAGACAACTTAACCATCTTGGGCTTGTATGTTGTTCCAATGTTCACATCTTCCACACCCTTTTTTATAGGAGTCAATGTTGGTTTCCTAGCCACATCATCCTAATTGAAAAAATCTTCTAAAGGTGTTGCCTCAAGGGGTCCTGACCCAAGTTTGGAGGTTCAAGGTTTGCCAACAAACCCCTATACTACTCGCCCTTTCGACAGTGACCTGCTTGCACCGGCTAAAGTCTCGCTCGAAGTAGTATGGGTGGGTGTTGGAACCAGTTTTCTGCACCCTAGGAGAGGGTAGGTAAGTCAAGCAGAGTTGCATTCAGCCATATAGTGACCAGATATTGTATCACAAATCCTAGATCTACAGATTCCCTTCGCATCCATGTGCGTAATAGCAATGATATTCACAGTAATCAACATATCATGAACTCATATAACCATAACGCAGCTATTCCAGATATCCTTACATGGAATGCAACAGAATAGGTCTAGATCGTAGCATAAACAAGTAGCACAAGTATTTTCGTAGCTTAAGTCAATAACACAACAGCATATATTAATTAATCAAACATCACAGATTTGCATCACAGTAATTCCAATAGATTCAGATATTCAACAATACTTATGTATTCATTAATCCTTCAAATCTACTTATAGTACCCCAAAACCGAACCTGCACACACAGCAACAAGGTTCGCACACAACAGGACAGCGAATCTCTGCACACACAGCAGCAGGATTCCTTCCCCAACAACCCTAACCAGATCTATCAGTTCGCACTTAGCATCAATCTCTATTCGTTTCCCCCCTTTACAACTCAAAATTTCCTTATATTTATAAAAATCTATCCTAAACTTTCCTGTGGTCCGCAAACTGTGGTTTGCGGGCTCTAGGTCTACCCTTTGACCCCTTTATAATGCTTTCGGGGCGACCCACCCCAAAACCCCTGCGCTAGACCAAAATATGCCAAAAATATACAAAATACTCGAATTTGTCTTAGTTCACAGCCGTTGGAGGACCCTGCTCCAACAGTCCCCCAACCCAATCTTGTGACTCGTCCCAAGTCACTGTAGTGGCGTGGTCTCCACTTGTGCGTGTAGTGCATTGATGGTTACAATCAGCGGAGGAAACACCTCTCGACTCTAAGCAGCGGCGCTCTACGCAAGTTCCATAAGCTTTTGGGATGTTTGGCCTTTGGTTGCTATGGTGACAGTGTCTAGTGACTGGTTTAGTCACTTGACCGCGCCATCTGCATCCTGTGAGAGCTGGAGGGCTATGGCAACCCACGGCTTCAATCGTTCCTCGACGACGTGCTTCTTTCGCCGGATTTTCTCAATCTCATCCTAGAGAGAGTTGTTGGTCCTCAAATGTGCTAAACGCTGTGTAGGCACCAAGGTGGGAAATGTAGCCTCGACCTACTCGAAAGTTGCTTTCTTGTGCCATAAGTCCTGATTGATTGCTTGGAGGGCTGGATTGAACTAGATCATGGTCCAGAGCTGCATGGATGATTCTAGCAACTGGGCACCCTAAGAAATCTGCCTAGTGATAGTGTTTGTAGCTTTGGCCACCAACGCAGCGCACTGGGCTCGTACCTCTGGCGGCGTGGCATGCTGCAATTTGGCCTGTAAGTCAGAGATTTGCTGCTCCAGCTATGTCTTGATGTCCTACATTTCTGTCCTAGATGCTTTCAATGCTGCAACCATTCTTTCCCCTTTGGCTCAAGGCATATTTGCGGCCGAGATCTCATCAAAAACCTCTGTGCAGAGCTGGTGGATCACTGTTTCAAGCTCCACGTGTTGCGCTATAGCGAGGGACATTTCTGCGTTCTTTCGTGTTATGGTCCGCTTGGCCACAGCGAGCTATTGGTGTACTTTCTGGTCTCAATGGTGGATCTCCCAGAGCATGGCAGTGTGGAGACCCTGTAATGCCTCGTGGGGTAGCTGGGCCAGATCCAACTGTATCCCTGTACTTGATTGGAGTTAGATTCCTACAAGCAAAGTGCTAGCCAATGAGTAGAGATGGCCTTCTCCCGTGGTTAGCACTATACTATTGGTTGCCAAGGGAGCCCATGCCAAAATTACGCTGGTCTACAGCGTATCTGTATTCCACTGGAGGGTGCAGAGTTCGGTCTGAATGGTGTCAATTGCAGCCTTCTATTGTCCCTCTATGGCTGCCCACCTATCCTTTGTAGCCAATGTAAGTGTGTCTGTGATTTTCTCGAGGTCGCCATTAGTTAGCGTGATCGTCGCATCATATTCCTAGCGTTGGGTGCGCTGCTTTTTTCAAGGCCCTTTTTCAGGCTCGCCTGGCCACTCGTACCCTGGAGGGAGGTGGTATATTTTTTATTCATCCCTTGTATGCTTAGCTCTAGTTGCGAATTGGCCTCAGCGTCGTTTTCGGTAGTCTGTGGCAGCTATGATCCCTTTTATGTCGCGATGTCTGAGCCCCTCTTTCTCGGTCCTGCGATCTCCTCGGGGTTGACAAGGGGGGCACTCCTATCACACAGGTCCTTATGGTGCTTTTTTTACTGGGTATGAAGCCAATTTTTCATGTAGGTAGCCAGAGCGCGACTGTCCTGTCAATTTCTTCATCCCCTAACCCAATCACCATGATTTCCTCAAGTTCTGGCTTGGTAGGTACCGAAGCTTCTGCGGGGTTACTATCCATCATTCTAGCATGAAAAGGGAATCTCGAGTCTGGGGGACTATTGGTAGCGAGAGTGGGTCGATTCATCATGAACAAGACGCTACAGGACCAGAGAACCGTGCAGCATAGATAAAATACATACGGGTTATGGAGGTGATACGGAACCCTTGTCTGAGCTATTCTTCCTACTTTATAATGCTTGCAGTCATCCAACGGTAGTATAAATGTCACTTGGAACTTACCATCAAGTAAACGGTAAAAAATCTCAAGGAATCTCTATATTAATTTCTAGCCACCCGCTCCATTCAATGTTAACGTTTCCTTTTTACCAGATTTTATTGTTCCAACCACCACTTTTCGCTCCTCATGTGTGCTTAGCATACTTGCTACACTTGGACTAAATTCTTGCACCTCCTGTGTGTCTTTCCTCAACATAGGCTCGTTCCCTAGGAACTTTGAAACCAAACACGTGTTCCTCTGACATGCGTCATCCCAACAGAACCGAAACCCCTTCGTAAGAAATTTTCGCAGAGGTGTTATGATCAGTGTGTACTTTCAAACAAAATTCTTGTAATAATCTGCGTGGCCGAGGAATGAACACAGTTGTCCCTTGGTTGTAGGAGCTTCTGGATACATGATAACCCTACTTTTTGTACCTGCATCCCCAATCTTAGCCAACGTAGGGTGTGTTTCAATGCCGCCCATTCGCAGCCTATACAGCCCGGTAACCGTGCACATCCCTTCCAATTCGGAGTCAAAAGCATCTTGTGGATCATTCTTACCTTCTTTTGGGGCTAGACCATGGTAATTGACCAGGCTTGCCACCTGCATTTCCCATGCGGGCCCTTCAGGTGCGAAATATAGGTGCGATTCATCCCATGCTACAGTGTCAATGTCTTGAAAAACTGTGTGGAGTGCTTCCATGCCACCCACTAATCCAAACATCCCCAGAAATTCATCCTTCAATGTCTTCTAGTGGCGAGTATGCTGGTGTAGCTCCGCATCTAAATACCATGTGGTGGGAAGTGGTCCCAAGGCATGAATAAACAGATGAACTGATTCTTCCGTAGTCTTGTCACACAATTTCTCCATCCATGTGAATAGATACCTACGCGGGTCTTCGGAGCCAAAGTATGTTTGGACGCACATGTTATCGGGTTGTTCGAATTGAAGGACCATCATATCCTTGCACTTTTCCCAGTCCAGGAAGGCTTCCTTATGTGTGCCCCACCACCGTGCAGGTGTCTTACGCATGGCGAGATTAAGATCCCCTAGCCTTCATCCTCTTGGGACCTCAGCTTTGAATGCTCGCAAAAAGTCTCTGATATTACCAAAACCATCAAAATAGGGTAGGTCTCTCACCTCTAAGGAAATCCAGCAGAAGTCCCTCGTGACCTGAAGGAAGCGCAGTGCAGAGACATCATGTAACCGATTTTTCCAGTTCTCCATCTCCCCATTGGAGTCGGAGAAACATTCACTGTCTTTTTCCTAGCAGAGTACATCATCATCCGTGGGGTTGATCCAATCCTTGTCCTGCACAGTTAGCTTATAAATATGATCCACACCCTCTTCATCGCACACTGGCTCAGTGTATCGTTCGCCTTCCACAGGATCTAATGGCACTATCACCCTTGTACCGTTATTCTCAAACGCTGTGCTCCTCTTTTTCAAATTAATAATTCCTCCCATATCGATATTCCAATCTAAGCCTAAGATATTCAGATAGGGGTCCGCATCTTCCACGATCTCAATTACCTCAATGTCCTCCTGGGCCTTTACTCCCACAATATCCACCATGATTTTTGATAGTCTTACCAAGGGTATAATCTTTTGCTGATTAGCCATGTGTAGCTAGATAGTGGACCATTCCAACTTAGGTTCTCCCATTCGTTTCCAAGTCTGTTTAGGTAATACATTCACATCTGACCCTAGGTCCAAAATAACCTAATCCATCTCATAATCACCGATCTACGTAGTCAACCGCATCTCCCTACTGGTGCGTTTCTTATATCTGTATAGTTTGTGCACATCCTTGATTTTCGGAGGTAGGCTAGGTCATGTTGCACAGTTATCTATCAATGCTTGAAGATTCTCTATAGTTGTTGGGTTGCACAGTAGCCTCATACATGCTTGTAAAAAGGGCTTGACCTCCTCGTCCACCTTAAGGTTCGCAAGTGTAGATGCCTCTGTCTTAGCAAAGTCTTTACGAGCTGGGATAAATATTTCTTGTTCCTTGCTTAGGTCCAAAACCTCTTGTTTGGCAACAGCTTGTCAGATCAAAGGTTCAATCACAGCCTTCTCCCCAGGTCCTCCAGTGGCCATTCCACTACGTGTTACAACATTTATGCTCAGATCTTTGCCTCGCAGCTTAGCCTTAACCCTCTGCACATTCTGTGTAGGTGTTGGCTGCTTCTCCTGCATTTTTTCTATCAAGATTAGACAGTCTTCGATTGCATAATCCAGCTATCTGCAGTACTAGTAGGACAGCCTTGTAGGATTTTGGAAGTCTCTCGCAAAGTGCCCGACCTCTCTACAGTTATAACAAATTAGCTTCCCTCATCCCCAACCTACGCTTCTGCCTCGGCCTCCACCACTTACCCTGGCTGGGGAGCTACCTATTCCTGTGGGGGACCTTGGTGACGCAAGGTCTGATTATACCCTATATAATTTTCTGCGATTGATCATCAAATCATATGTCTGGTAGTTTTGTTCATCATGTCCTACCGATCTACAGAACCTGCACTATTGCTATTTTACCTCTAGGACATATGCAGCAAGGTGGGGGTAGTGGTTTGTATCGTGCAGCCCTGCAATTCGGCAATCATCGCACCACAATGCTTGCCCACTTGGCCCTGCACTTTCTCTTGGGCGCAATGGGCTAGGTCCCCTGGCCTACATATAGTCTCTAATAGAGGATAGTTATCCTTGGTATGACCATTCACCCTGCATCGTATGTACCACCTTTCATGGCTAGCCTCTGCTCCTTGCTCTTTTCGTAGGTTCTGGATCTCCAAGTGCATTGCTTCTAGCTGCCCTTGGATTTGTTGGACGCCTAGCTGGGTCTCGTCTCGAGGTGCAGCTTCTAACTTCATGGCACCCTCCAAGGCTTTCTCTTGTGATTCGAACGTTTGATGACCCATAGGTACGCGCAGATGAGGCAGCAACATAGAAATGAACTATTATGTATGTTTTTTGTCATCATATTGAAATCCTCCTTGCCTAATCACCTTCTTCACTCGTTGGTCGGCCTCCCACACAGACTCAGAAGGCCCTTGCTTGAAATCTTTTATATCAACCGCTATTTGAGATTAGGACTTAGGCTTCTTGAATTGTTGCTTCAGAACGTTCTTAATCTCCTTAATGGTTGTGTTTGCATGCTGGCCGATGTATCCCATGTACCAGTCCAAAGCTCTCCCTTCAAAGGCAAGGGATGGTTGTGCCCGCGTCACCGCATTACTAGCTACATTCTGCGCAGTCCATACTGATCACACGAAAAACCAAAATTGATCCATGTCTTCATCCCCCACACCCTTAAAGGTCAGCAACTTCATGTGTAAAGCCATGTCGTCTTCCGACGGTGGTGAAGGTGTCAGTGAATTCTTACTCTTATGCTGGTTTGAAAGTGACGTGCTGGGAGGACTCTGCGTAGCTGCCTCCCTTACTAGACTATAGAAAAACTTATCTCCTTCTTGGTTGGTTCGATAGTACTTTCCACTTCATGTCGTACTTCCTTCCAGATCAGGGGTCACTCATTCGATGTGGCTACACTAGATACTCTTTTCACACAGTAATATCTTAATCAACAATGGTAATGTCTTCAGAAACTTACCCCGGAAACCCTTGAAGAATATTCGCTCTGCTTCAGAGTAGGATATAAACTGATTGATGGAAAATTCTATCACAAACCCTCCTAGCACACTGTCCACCCAGTGGTCCACCGTGCGAGTGATGGTGTTATCAGTCTTCTCTAACTACTGGATCAGTTTGGGGGTCCACTGCATGACCCATTCATCCTTCCAACACTTTTGAAATTCGACCAACCTTTCGAGCCTCTTCTGGAGCTCGATTGCAATTGTTACAAAGAAGATCTCATAGATCTCTATGAAAATATACATATTTTTCCACTCCTTGGTGGTCAACCTCTTACTGCGGTTCTCTTTCACTGTGAATTCTTGAACTTGTTGTTCGAACCATTCATCAATTTCTTTGCTTTCAGGTTTCTAGTATGGCCTTGGCATTACCCGATCCCTCTCTCAAAATGCTCCCAGTCCCAGAAACAGAACCAGTTGTTGGCTCGAGGGGTCTTGACCCAGGTTGGGAGGTTCAAGTTTTGCCAAAAAGCCCCTATACTACTGGCCCTTTCAACAGTGACCTGCTTGTGTAGGCCAAAGTCTCACTCGAAGTAGTATGGGTGGGTGTTGGAACCAGGTTTCCGCACCCTGGGAGAGGGTAGGTAAGTCAAGCAGAGTTGCGTTCAGACTTATAGTGACTAGATCTTGTATCGTAGATACTAAATCTATAGATTCCCTTCGCATCCACGTTTGTAACAGTAATGATATTCACAGTAATAAACAGATCATGAACTCATATAATCATAACGCAACTATTCCAGATATCCTTACATGAAATGCAACAGAACAGGTCCAGATCACAAAATAAACAAGTAACACAAGTAATTTTGTAGCTTAAATAAATAACACAGCAGCATATATTAATTAATCAAACATCACATATTCACATCATATTAATTCCAATAGATTCAAATATTCAACAATACTTCCGCATTCATTAATCCTTCAGATCTACTTAAAGTACCCCAAAACCCAACCAGCACACACAGCAGCAGGGTTCGCACACAGCATGACAGTGAATCTCCACGCACACAGCAGCAGGAATCCTTCCCCAACAACCCTAACCAGATCTATCAGTTCGTACTTAGCATCAATCTCTATTCATTTCCCCCCTTTACAACTCAAAATGTCCTTATATTTATAACAATCTAGCCTAAACTTTCCTGTGGTCCGCAAACCATGGTTTGTAGACTCTAGGTCTACCCGTTGACCCCTTTATAATGCTTTCGAGGCTTTGGCCCACCCCAAAACCCCTGCGCTAGAAAAAAATATGCCAAAATTATACAAAATACTCGAATTTGTCTCAGTTCGTAGCCATTGGAGGACCCTTCTCCAACAAAAGGTATCAGACCTCTAGGAATAACATTATCTTTTAGTTGCAAAACATTCATCTGAGAAGATTCTATCTCTTGATCATCAACATCACAAACATCATCAATAAAAGCATCTTTGAACTTTCCTTCATTCTGAAAAAAACTATTTATTTCTTTTTCATCCCAAAAAAATTGCTAGTACCTTAAATTATCTGGAACAGTAGGTCTATGTTTGATATGAATTTCAAATTTATTACTGGAGTTCATCGGAATTTTAAGATTACTTGCTATCGTAGCAAGAGAATCTGCAATGATGTTCTGAGTTCTTGGTTCTGTTGTTAATGTATACTCAGGAAACATTTTTAGACATCCAAAACTGCATTTCTATAAGCTCTCATCCACGGATGTTTTGCTTGATACTCTCCTTTCACCTGCTTTATGACAAGCTCAAAATCACCATAAACAAAAATTTGTTTTGCACCAATTTCCTTCAAAATTTTAAGATCTGTAATCAAGGCTTCATACTTCGCTTCATTATTAGAACAGTTAAAATCCAATTTATAAGAGCATTCTCTAACACTACTTGGAATTCCACCTCTTACCAACTACCAAATACCAATACCTGCACCTTCCTTACCCAAAGCACCATCGAAATCCATGCTCCATAAGCACCTTTCATCTTCTAGATGCTGAAACTCAACTTTTGGTTCTGTTTTACTTGGACCAGTCACCTCATTTTGATGTTCCGTACTGATTTTATGTCCTTCAGGAGGTTGCTCGAAAGAAATCACCACTTCAGATTTCATCACTTCTAAAGTCACCACTTATTTTCCCTTATTCAAAACTGCTCTAAAACTTTCTGAAACTTCTGGAATATCTTCTGCTATTACTAACTGATTATTTACATCATACAAATCACCATCATTATAAAAAATAAAAGATTCAAGGTTTGTCTGTACAACCTGTATTGGATGATTGATGGGATTCTCCTTACTAGTTATCATATACTTCATTTTCTTTTCCTGGTACAATTTCCTCAATTGCCTGAAAACAGGAATAGTAGCATAGGAAAAGTCAAGTTGTAAAGTACCTTTGAGTTTATCTCCCCATGATCTAGACAATAGCATACTAAATCGAGGTGGTATATCAGCCACCACCACATATATCAAACTATTCTTAACTGTAATCTGATCTAAGGAAACCACTAAATCTTTAATGAGACCGATGCAATGAACTCTACCAGAATCAAATGAATACAAATCATGATAAGGTCGGGTGATATCCATGCCCAAATTTTCCATAATATCCTTAGGCATCAAATTGTGAGAAGCACCGGAATCAAGCATAGTATTATGAATTATGTACTCATGCAGTCTAATGCTTAAATAAAAAGGGGGAACTTCACTCTCTCCCAATTTACAATCTATAGTTGGACCAAAAATGAGCTCGAGGTGGTCATCTTCAACATTAACCATATCGGACAAAGGATCTATTAGGTCTCCGTAGTTTGCAATATTGGAAAATACAAACCCTACAGAGCCTACATCAAAACCACTTTGGAATCTGAGGATCTATCCATCCTAGATTCAGAGAGGGATCTCTCTATATATGTATTTTCAAAGATATAATATTTAAGGCTTTGAGTATGATATTAGGCTAGTTATAAAACACAAGGGAAAGTTTGTTTTTGGTTGGGATGAACCTCATCAAAATAAAGTCTTATGAGGGGTAAAGGTGTAAGTAGGTTGAAAATGGTTCAGCTGATAAGATAAGCAAGAGACTGCTTCAATCTATTGGGCTATGGAGTCATAAAGGTTTTAATTGCACAACAAGTTTCAAAGTTGGTCCATGGGGCAAGTCATCTATGTAAAAAGATTCTTTAGATTGATTTGATGAGATGGAAACATAAAAAGTGTTGTGAGAGAAGCAAACACACAAGAAAAACAAAGGACGGCCTAAGATCAGGTAAGTACTTCTAAACTAGCCTACTTTTGGCATGCACTTAATAGAAAGACACAAAGTAACCTAAGATCAGGTAAGTACTTTTAAACTAGCCTGCTTTTGATATACTTTCAAAAGAAAACATTAAAAACAAAGAATATCTTAAGATCAAGTAAATACTTTTAACTTAGCCTGCTTTCAGCATATTCTCAAAGGAAAACATTTATGATGAACATTAAAAGTAGTCTAAGATCAGGTAAGTACTTTTAAACTAGCCTGCTTTCAACACACTCTTAAGGGAAACTTTTTAGAGTAACTTTTGGAGAAGAAATGAGAGGACAGGGCTAACCATAGACTTCCCTAATTCAACTTTACTTAGCAAAATCTTCAAGAACTTTTAAAGACAATATTTCAAGCTACACTCAGCAAAACATGGGCTTACCAACATTCTTTGACTGATTACACTCTATTGATTTATCCTTAAATACACAGTTCAGCAAAAACATAAACATAAAGATTATTCAGTGAGATCTAGGGTACTTAACAGTAAATCCTAATCTATATTTTTTTTTATTTATCAGAGAAAATTGGACAAAATGAAAACATAAAGAAAATAACAATTACAGTGAGAAACACATCACCATTGACATAGACCAGGATCCCATGAATTAGCTTATGTATTTGATGTTCAAACCAGTTACAATCTTCAAGTCCAGTGGGTCTTTACAACTTCAAATTTCTCATCTCAGCCTATCTTTCTTCTATTACAATACAAAGCTTCAGCAACCTCAAAAGCTATTTACAATTTAAGAGTATTCAGAGACCAAATTGTATACTGTCTTCTAAAGAAGTATTTATAGAAGAATAAGGAGGTGGAATGAAAGAAAGTTCTATCTGTTCAATTAATGTAGAGTAAGTGCTTCTCGGCCTTTGAAGGGCCAACTAGAGAATTTTTCCAAATGTCTTAACTCTGCTAATTGATTATTACATTAAAGTTCATCAACTTCAGTCACTTTTGTTGACTTTGGGGGCTTTTGGTAGGCTAGTAATTAATGTTGAGACGCTTTTAAAAAGTTCATCAACTTCAGTCACTTTTGTTGACTTTGGGGGCTTTTGGTAGGCTAGTAATTAATGTTGAGACGCTTTTAAAAATATCCCTGACTGTGTAATAAATATGCACTCTTTTAACGAAATAAACCCCCAGGTGGCAGTTTGAGGAGTTATAGCCTCAATGATATGGCATTCAGAGGCTCCTTCATTGATTTTGTGCTAATTTGGTGGCTTTAAACACTGCTTAAGCCCTTATTTTTTCTTTAGGGATTTTAGAATTACTTTGAATCCTTTAATCCTTATATGCTAACTGTGTTTACTATTTTGGGCTTTGTCATTGGCTTTTTACCTTTTCCTGCCTCTTTTAACTGTGTGTTTAGATCCTTAATCCTTGGCTTTTGATGCTTAACCCTTGATCCCTTAATCTCGGATCTTCAGGCTTTAACCTTCATCGTTCATCTTCTTTGATGTGTGCAGGTGGTTTTCTAGTGCAGTGGAGGGTATAATGTTATGACCTGCGCTCTCACAGCACCGATAAAATCATATGACAAAGACTTCCATCCTTCTACTTCGTGTTTTAGCCTTCCAACATGGAAGACTTTCGATTTGTCCTTCACAAGTCGAGGACGAGGCTTCCGCTCAGAAAATCATGATAAAAACCTGCAGCAACAACAAAATATGTTATAAAAACCCTACAGTCTTTTGGTAAAACTGCTTAGGAGGTTGGCGGAGAGGAGGAGCGTGTGGAAGCGAAGATGCAGGCGGAGGAGGTATTTTATGGTGGAGACGCGAAAAAACGGTTAAAATTGGATTTTGGCACGAAATTGGGCAAGAGCGGGTTTGGAAATACCGCAAGTGGTTATCGCGTTCGATTTGGGTGGTAACTAGTTTTGGATGAATCGAATGCGATCCAATGGTATTGCACCACGTGGACTTTTCGATACCGCTGGTATCACGTGACTTTGGAGTGTTAAACCCCGAATAGAGAAATTGCACGATAAGCGATGCACACCATCGGATGAGGGGGAGGAGATCTGACGGTGCGGGTCGAGCGTGACGAACAAGTTGCACAGTGAGAGTTGAAGTGGGGGACAGGTGTCATGTGACGGTTGGAGGGGCGGAAAAGTAGTGGGATGTGGGACCGGTAGGTGACCTCATAGCGTTTGTCGCGTAGCGAGGGGGGTCGGTCAACGGTGAAAAAGGTTTGGGTGAATGCAGGCCATCAGATGAGATGAATCGATGGTGGGGATAGATGGATAGGTATGCTCGAGCGATCGGTAGATTGGAGGAGAGGCTTATCGCATCGGCATATCACCGCGGAGGGGAAAGAAAAGGGGAAGGGATAAGCTGATGGAGTGATGCGATGAGGGCTAAGGTTAAGCCTAGGACATGGTCCTATGTAGCAATATATGACCAGGGGTTTTAAGGGTGTGGTGCTAATCGCATCGGCGAGGAGAGATTTCCGAAGGAAAAATCAAACCAATAGAGGAAAGCTGATGTGATGTGGTTTGGGCGCTTGGTCATAGCATTCAGACACATGGAGGAAAGGGGCCAAAGACTTTAAACCCTTGGTGGCTAAAGCCTGTGTTATATAAAAGGGCGTTTCTTAAGCAGAAAGAGGGGTTTTTAAGGGTTTTTCGGGGTTCGGATAAGAAAAAATGGGCAATTTAAAACCATAAAAAGGCGTTTTTTTGGATTTAAAGGGATTTTTTATAAACTGAAGGGAAATTTAAAGGGGAAAAAGGGGAAATTTAGCCTTTGTAAACATTTTTTAGAATCAGCAGGCTTTCTTGGTGGATTTTTTTTGGGGGAGGGGGGGGACAACATTATTTTTAAGGCACGGAAGATAAGGAACAACAATGACAGATCAACAGCCTTCAAGAAAGACTGATTTTCTATGAAAATGATCTCTTGAAGGCTCAAGGACTATTTTAGCCATCATTTGATTATGAAAAAATTTACTGATGGCTAACAGTGGCTCCACTTGGGGATGGCAGCTCCTTGGAGGTGTCAAGAACTTCAGATTTTGATCTCTAGGATGTAGACCTGTACCTTTATCTATTGACAATCTTTCTCCACCGATCATGTTGCTTTGAAAAAGATGATCAGTATCTGATGTCAACAAAAAAAAATTCTCCCAGACATCTACCTACACAACCTACTTCCTAACATTTTTTCTTCAGCAGGTGCATTTGGACTTATAGACCTTAAACATCAACATTTTATTCTTTTTGAAAGCAGGAAAAACTAATCTAAATCTACCCTTATTTCTTGCATGAGTTCAGATTAGACTATTGAACTCATAGATTCTCTACCTAAGCTACTATCTGTCATGATTAGACTGTCTGGCAGATTTTATTCTTTATTTTCTAAAACAAAAATTTAAAACACAGTCAAATCAGGATTAGACAATCTAATTTGTGGTGGGACTATGGCATAAAAACAAGTTGCACATAGACTTTATTTGCAAAAATTTGAAACAAATCTGTGAAGGCTTAAGATCTGAAAATCAAAAAATTTCCTTCATTCTTTCTTTCAGCTCTGGATTTGATCCTTTTGAGATGTTCTTTTTCTTCCTTCGGTTTAGATTTTGAGCAGATTAGAATCGGTCGGGTCAGTCTGTTTCGTTCGAGGGCGCCCGTATAACTTTTTCTAAGCTGTGACCACCCGAGTGTTGTGTGCAAGTTCGGGCGGCCCATTTTCTGTTTGCTCCCTTGTGGCATTGCTCGGTCGGGTGCGCCGTGTCACGCCATGCGAGGTCGCCCGATCGGGCGCGTTCAATTTTTGTGTGTTTTGAGATTACCCTCACATGGAACAATTCAATTCTTTCTTCCTCATTTGGAGCTTGTACATGATAGTTTGAAGTACTAGTGCTTGGCTTAGTTTGAGTTTCTTTACCCTTCATACTCTTCAAACCCATGGCTATAATTTTGGTTTTGTCACCTGAATCATCTCCTAAGTCATGTTGTGTAGTTGTAGTAGCTGTAGTTTTCTTCTTCTCTCTTTTTTTTGTTAAATTGAGTTCTTTTTTCAGGATGAAGTTTCCAACAGTTTTTCTCTTCATGGAATTCTCTTGAACAATGTTTACATATCACTTTCTCACCCTCTTTTTTGACAGATGCATTCTTTTTTCCTTTTTCCTTAGAGGTTTTATCTTTGTTTTTCCCCTTAAAAGGCTTGTTTCTACCCTCATCAAAAGTATTTTTCCCTCTAGCCTCTAAATGCGTGGCTTGTACACAAACCTCGTCTAGACTAGTAGGATTGAACATAGGGATAGTATGTCTAAGGTAGTTGTGAAAACCACCTATATATTTCAGCAAAGTGTCTTGACTTTGTAAGTCTACCCCTGATAAGAGTGCTCTTCTCCTAAACTCTTAGGTGTAGTCTTGTACATTTTGTCCCTTAAGTTGTCTGAAGTTTTTCCAATTCATGATAGCCTTTTGTAAATGAGCTAATGGATAAAATTTCTTTTTAATTGTAGTAATAAATTCAGCCCATGATAAAGTGATCTTACCATGTTTTTTAATTTCATACTTGGTCTTGGCTTCCCACCATACCAATGCTGCTCCATCCATTCTCAAAGAGGCTAACTATATCTTGGTGTCGTCATCATGAAGGTTTTGTATCCTCAAGTAAACTTCCAACTGCCTTATCCAATTGTAAAGTTTTTCTGCATTGACTTCACCATTAAACATAGGCAACTCAAACTTAACATCAAGCTTTAAAAATGGACTTTTACCAGTGGTTTTTTACTTGTGAGATTGATTCACCGAAGTAGAGGATGACGATGTAGAGGAAGAGGATGAAGATGGGGATGGTGGATCACCATTTCCTCCATGTCCTTTCTTTGACTTGTAATCACTTTTCTTTCCTCCTGAAGAACCCTCTCCTTCCTTGTGGTGTTTAGACCCTTCTCCTTCAAGCCTTTCATTCCTTTCTTGGTAAAGTATCCTCACCATCTTAGTGATGTCTAGGAACACCTTTTGGAACACCCGTTCTTCTTCTTTGGGATCAATGTCCTTAGGAGCTTCTCCTTCTCTTGAAGATATGCTTAAGGCTTCTTCTGTGGCTCTTGGAGGTGAAATATAAGGTGGAGACAATGGCACTCTGACCCTCCTTGGTTGAGGATTACTTTGTGCTCTAACCAATTTTCCTTCCCCTCTCTTGAGCTTAAGCCTAGTAAGCATCAAAACTTGCAAACAATCAAATATATCTTTGCCCAAAAACTAATGCTCAACACCAAAGCTCTGATACCAACTTGATCTGATATGGAACTATTTTTAAAGCTATGCAAAGTATCCATTCTGATATAAATTAGTGTGAAAAGTGTTCTCCATGACTTGCAGGTTAAACGAAGTAGTATTGGTAATGTTTCTAAGTTTTATGTGTGAGGATTTGTTAATTAAAGTTGTTGTTTAACATATCATAGCAAAAACACACAACAAGTAAAATTCAGCATAACATAACACAACAAATTTTTGAGGTAGTTCACCCCTCCTAGGCTACATCTGTCGGTCCAAGGCACCCCAATGGCATGTCCTTCCTCTATTAATTTGCTCAAAATGGTTGCACAGTAAAATTATGCCTAAACATCCCGGATGCGGGTGGGTTGGGGAATTAATGGTGCACAGGGGGGCACATGGGTCGGCGCGTGGCTCACCACCACCGCCACCCTCCCTCGCATGCACAGCAACATAAATGACTCTGTCCGATCATTAAATATGAAAGCAAGGGAGCTCTCTCCCCGATACCCAAGCTCTTCAACTTCAGCGATGGAGGATTCTGGATTGTGTTTGTGTGTTCCGCCCATCCGAGCTTGTTGTTCCTCTGCGGCAGCTGAGCGCTGCTCACGAACCAGCACGGGGGTTCGATGCATTATCAATTGTTGTGTTGACATCTTACCAGGCTTCCATTTCACGAACAGCGCCACCTGCAAACTTTTGAGCTCGCCCGCCATCGACTCCTGTCAGCAGCAAGTCCTTATTGCTCCCGCCATGCCTCGTTTACGACCTCGGATGCGTTGCAGGCGCGCAGGGGTAGTAGGGCGTGCCATAAACAGGTCTTCATCTTCCAATTCTGACTCATCTTCGTATTCTTCCGAATTTGGCCCTATGCGTGTTCCTGCTCCACGCAGAGGCCGGGGCAGAGGCCGGAACCGATTCAATCCTGCAGGGCACTTCCGCCTTTCCTCTCGGGCTCAATCCCACCACGCGCGCCTCCACTTCCCCTGCAGTGTCAACAACACGTCTCTCTTGGCTACTGTCACCATTGATATTCGGGCTGCCCCCCCTGCTCAGGATACTTCGAACCAGCTCTGCGCCGCTCCGAGGGCTTCTCTGGAACCCACAGTGGGGACAGAACAACGCAATCATCAGGCGGATTCTCTGCAGAATGCTTCTACTCTGGACAAAGCTGCTAACCTGGACGGCGAGGTCAACCCTTCGGCTCCACCGGATGAGGACCAACAGCGCCATGACGCTCCACCGCCTGCTGATGAGGACCCCTACAAATTCGGCTGTCTCATTGTAGAGGAAGATCCTCCCACTGAACAGTAATGTGGTTCCAGCACGGCGCTACTACATTTTGGCTCGTCATCACGAAGGTGTCTTTCTTCAGCACTTTGTCAAAGTCTTTTTCTGCTACTGCTCATAAGGGTTTCCTTTTGGTTTATGGATGGTCTCCCCTGCGTGGGAAAAACCTGCTATTTTATGTTCACTCTGTTATATGTCAAAGTCTAGATGTTAGTCACAGGTTGTTACAGTTTTTGTTAAGTTATGATAAGAAATTGTAAAAATCTGGCTACTAAGGCCT
Source organism: Pinus albicaulis (assembly GCA_034641835.2). Taxonomy (NCBI): domain Eukaryota; kingdom Viridiplantae; phylum Streptophyta; class Pinopsida; order Pinales; family Pinaceae; genus Pinus; species Pinus albicaulis. Next base: position 1,622,454,479 of record CM076581.1, read on the forward strand.
ATTCCACAGGGGTACTATTTTCCAGGTCTGTTAGAATTTTGGTCATAGAAGTTCCTTACTTGTCAGTAACAGACAGTCGAACTGTTCTTCAAAGATTACAGAGTCCTCCTTTAAATTTTTGTGGTACTCAATGTCTAGTTAGCAAAGCAAGAATGCTGCATCAATGGGCTGGAATTCTCGAGGCTTCGGCCTCTTTGTAACACTATTTTGTATCAATATAGAAGTAGCCTTATTCAGAAAAAAAAAAATTATGCCTAAACAGGAAAAACCAACTGTAAATTCAACTTCAGAAGATAGAAATTAGCTAGAAATGGCTTTTGTTTCACCTTAAACAGTGAAATACAACCCAATACAGTGGCTTCTCCACGATGGCCCTGATGGTTCCTTCCTCTTCCCTGAAGCAAAATATATTGAAGATCACCTATGTTCACTTTGAAACATATCCCAAACTTCTCATAATGCTAAAGAAAGCCAAAATTGACTAAAATTTCATCTTGTTTGGTCGAAAATTGATAGAGTTATGACTTCTGCAAAAACAATGCCTAATGTCCCCCAAAAACCCCACTAAAAGTGTGAGAACTCCAGTTATCTTGACTAAAAAGGCGGATTATCCATAACTGGTGAAACCACGCGCTAAATTTGGGGGTGAAATTAAATTTAACTATTTGTGTTTGGTGCATTCACATGCGAAAAAGGTGGTAACTGTTTGGTGGGTAGATAAGGTTTGCCAATCACCGCAATAACATTTTAGGAGTGGTCACATAGGTGGCACTAACCGCCATCGTAACCATTGGGCGGTAGCCCTCGATCTCCGCCATAAGACACATGGGTGTCATCTTAGCACAGGGGCTAGCCCCCTTCCCAAACTCTGCCATTCAAATGCTTTAGACCGTTGTTTTCGAGCCCTGGTCACGTTGCTACGAGGCTGTCACATGAGGGCTAGTCCCAACTTCTCCGCCTGTTCTGCTGACCTGACTTCACATTCACACTCCACCCAAACAACACAAAATGACCTGATTCGTTCACCAACAAACATTTTATCGTGCCAGTCGGGTCCCTCTGCCCGAACAGTTGGGTCGAGGGTTCAAGACCCATAACCACAAAAATTTCTTAACAAGCCTTTTCAACCAATGGCCTGGGGCCACGCGGCAGTCTCCAAGTGGGCCACGTGGCACCCACTGATAGGCCCAAAAATATGTAATAAAAATAAACTTTGCTCAAATAATTTTTTTCTAAAAATTGGCATAATTAATTAAGTCAAAAGGTCATGTTTTGGAGTTCACTGGACGATTTAAAACCTCAGTAACTTTCTCATATGAACTCAATTTTGAGAACCATTCACGACTCCAGAATTGCAGTGACGAGACCTTTCTGGTATTTCATATTGCAACCATTTCTAAGCACTTCTAGTTTTGAGCAATTTTTTAACTTGGACATGATCTCCTGGTCAAGATTTACAACCAATGCACTAATGCCGAGGGTAATCACCTCGGTTAACAGTTCAATAACAACACTATACTCAGCAACATTGTTTTGTAGTTCATCCTAGATAAATACCTTGTAGATCTATCAACTCACCAACAAGATCATAAATCACCCAGACTGCCGAAGACAAGTTACGGGTATTGCAGGAAGCACCATCCGCGAAACCGACATAAGGGGTAATAGATATCTGCACAATAAGAAATGACCCAATAAGCAGGAAAACGCTCACAAAACACACCAAACCAAAATATGTACAAAAATTAAAAGAACACCTATGTACACAAAACATGCACGAATGACTCATGCAAAATAGTTTTTGAGATACAACCCATTTCTGGGTTGATCTAAAGGATGGCCTTTGTAATCAATGAGCTCATAGGCCCATTCTGCAAAATGCATTTAAAAATGTAGGGCCCATACCAAATGGGTTGAAATTTTCTTGCCCCCAGCTTATCGTGAGCTTGGTCGTACAAGAGGATGAGGTCTCCTTCTACAAAGGAGCGAGGGGAAACCGACTGGTCAAAATGAGCTTTGACCCGCTTCTTCTGTGCCTCGATGACCAAAGCAGCAAAGCGGTGAGTTTCATCTAGACTTTCTAAGTACAGAATATTATCTTCTTCAAGTTAAGTGTTCAGCAGCAATTCAACAACAACTTGAGCGAAGGTATTTCACACTCAATTAGAAGGGTAGATTCCAGACCATAAAAAAGCTGAAAATGAGTGCATCCGGTTGCATCCTTAACTCAGGTTTGGTATGCCCAAAGAGATGAAAATAACATGAGATGCCAATTGGATTTATGTATCCCAATCATACATTGAAGCATGGTGACAAGAAATTTATTCACAGCTTCAACCTGGCCATAGGCCTAAGGATAGTACGGCATTGAGCTGTCGTGATGCAAACCCAACCTGGAAGTCAGTTTTGCCACCATATAATGCCGAAAATGGGAACCATGATCGGTAACAATGGCTTGAGGGACACCAAATCTAGAAATGATGTGATTGAATATGAATTGAGTTGTTATCTTACTGTCAGCTGCAAGTCTAGGCATTGCTTCGGCCCATTTGGTGAAGTAATCAATGACTACAACAATATAAGCATGCCCCTCGGCTGGGTGAGGGTTACACATCATAAAATCGATGCCCCACTTCGCAAAGGGACCAATGGTAATGACAGGGTGGAGATGTGCAGGCGGCGCGCGGATCTTGCGTTGATAGATCTGGCAATCATGACATTTACGAACAGCGACAATGCAGTCCTTGAAGATAAAGGGCCAGAAATACCCAGCACCAAGAATATTCTGTGCAGTGGCATAACCAAACATGTGACCTACACAGGTGCCACTGTGACAATCATTCAGAGCTTTCTCAGCCTCCTCGAGAGTCAAACACCGGTGGAGAATGGAATCTACTTCGACACGGTAGAGTGTATCTCCAACTATACGATAAGGTTTCGATTGATGACGAATGCGTCGGCGAGCATCCTTCATCAACTCAGATCTAAAGTTATAAGTCTTGAGATATATGATGATATCACCGTACCAAGGATCAAGGGTGCTAATCAGAAAAAGTGTATCATCTGGAATTCATTCCTCATAACCAGACAGAGTGGAGTCATAAGGGAGGGAGTAGGTCAGATCGGCAAAGACTAATGATTTCTTTGACTTGGTAGTAGTAAATTCCAAATCGAACACTTGGAGGATGACAATCCACTTTGAGTATTTCCCCCCCAGCAATTATCGAGACAATATATAGGTCATGGGGTTGTATTCAGAAATCATAGTCACAGTACGCAACAGAATATAATGACGAAAAATTTGAACTGCTTGAACTACAGCTAACGCTAACTTCTCAACATGTTCATAGCGTGTTTCGGTATCGATAAGGTTACAAGAGAGGTAATAGATAACATGATCGTCACCGTCATCATCGACTTGCACCAAAACCATGGAAATCATGCTGAAAGCGGCAGCTAAATAGAGAGAAAAATTACGATGATAGTTCGGAGGATGCAACAGAGGAGCGATGATGAGCAACGTCTTCAGTGCATCAAAATACTTCTAAGCAATCTCATCCCAAAGGAACGGGACACCCTGCTTTAGTAATCGCGTGAAGCCTTTAGCCACTTTTGCATAGTTAGGTATAAAACGACATAGAAAATTAGCCTTCCCCTGCAGACTCTGCAGCTGATGTAATGAAGATGGAGAGGGGAGATTAATAATAGCCTCAACTTTGAGAGGATCAAGGAAAATCTCGTCTTTGGACACGATAAACCCCAAGAGTCTACCGAAATCGACGCAGAAGATGCACTTATGCGGATTTAGCCAGTTGTTGTAGCATTGGCAACGAAGCAATATCTGACAAAGATGGTCAAGATGGTCCTTACACTTAGCTAAATGAGCTAGAAGTTCATCCAGATAAGGCTGAATGATGTGCTTAATATCATGAAAATCATACGACATCACTCGCTGAAATGTGGCCCCAACATTTTTTAAGCCAAAAGGGAGCTTCTTATACGTGAAAGCACCCCAAGGACAAATGAAGGCAGCCTTATGTTGATCAATCAAGAGAATTTTAATCTGGTTATAGCCAGAAAATCTGTCCATGAGGAAAAATATCTTACTCCCAGCGTAGTCATCAATGATATTATCGATATAGGTAGTAGGATAATTATCCTTAGGACAAGTCCGATTTATGTCATGATAATCAACACAGACCCAAATGATACCCTGTTTCTTATCTACAGGGACAATGTTGGACACCCATTCGGTCAAGGCAATCGGATAGATAAAACCAGCATTGAGAATCTTTTCAACTTCACCCTTAATGGCGGCAGCCTTTCTAGAGTGCATAGGACGAAGGCGCTGACGAACAGGCTTCGAACCAGGGTAGGTAGGAATCTCATGCACCACTATAACAGGATCAATGTCAGGCATCTCTTCATAGGACCATGCAAAGATGTCGCAAAAATTGTGGAAAAGGCTAATATAAACCTAAACTTCATCTAGAGAACAGGTGACCCCAATATGGATGTTCTCGATAATTCCTGGTTTGACGGAAATGTCGATAAGCATCATTTGTGTGATATTACTCAAGTTACCCTCTGTAAAAGCTTCATGTATCAGAATAGGCGTTTGAAGCGAAGGATAAGGGACCTGAGATGAAAACCTCTCAAGATAGGTAAACATGGCCACGAGGCCAGGCATGAACGAGGAACGATGATGAATATCGTCTGACGAAGGATCCTCAAGAGACATAGTTTCCATGATGGCTTCATCGGAGGGAAATATCTCTTTCAAGGGGTTGGGAAAATCCGAATAGTTGAGCCAAGGGGATTGAAAATAAGTGTCAAGAGACATGCTCAAAGGAGCATGATCAAGAGGCAGAGGTTCTGAAACCGAAATAAGTTCACAATAGTCAATCTCGATCGGAATTAACGAAATCGAATCTCCAAAAGAATCGATCTATTCAGGCGAAGGGATGATCCATGGGTCATCAAACCAAGAGATCATATTGATCTGAACAGTGTGGTGTGGAGGAAGGGGAAAATTACCCATGAGGGTAGGATCTTTGAAGAGACCCAGCCCAATGCTCTCGTAGGGAGTAGGAATCTGATCCACATACAGAACGTTGTTCTCGGAAGAAGAAGTGAAGAATGAAAATTTATCAACAGTAACAATCTTTCCTTCGTGTGGTAATTTTAGGACACGAAAGAGAGTAGACAGAACTCACAACATGGCGTGAGTCCAACTGTGACCGAGGAGAAGATTGTAATTGAGCTTGGTGTCAACTACTTCGACCTCGACATTGACTGTCTTCCCTTCTAGAGTAATTGGTAAACTAGCGAGAACACCTAAAGGTTTTGATTCCCTTCCGTCAAATGCTTCAAGGGAATTTGGTGATGAATTCAAGGTCGGAGAACCAATGGCTTTCCAGCAAGAAGATGACATGATGCATGTGGATGCACCCTCGTCCACAATTTCCCAATGGATGTTAAAACCATTAATATTAACTTGTATGATGAGCACAATTTGGTGCGAGATTCGTGGAACAAAATTCTCTAAATCGAAAGCAAGAAGGCTAGTATCATCATGATCAACCTCGCCAATCACAGATAACAAAGCCTTCTGTTGAGATGAACAACTCTGAAGTACTTCTAATGCAAAGATGGTGCCTGAGCCAAATCCTCAACAATACTATAATGTTGAGCAGCATGGGAGTTTGGATTGTAAGAAGACTTGCGGAGTACACCTTTGGAAGGTGGCCGCACAATAGGCTCAGTACTGGGCCTTTCAATCTGTAGAGGGACAGAATTAGGTGGAGGAGGAGGACCATGAGCGATCTCTTTCCCCACCGCCTGACGCGATCCAGTATAATATTTAGACCGAGTAGCAATAGAAATATATGTAGAACCGTTCATCATGAACACTTGAGAGCCAAATGGGGTAGAGGACTAAGGTTGCTTTACCATCTGGGTCTATTGAGATGCAAAAGGTTCTTTAAGAATAGTTGTAGTTCCCTGGGTGCCTTGAGAAATATTCTCACTTTGGACCGTCAATGACAGTCCTTGGTGTAGTGCTCTTCATCACAAATCAAACAAGGGTACTTCGGCTTGCGCTGTGAACCATCATCAACACGAGATTTTTGAGAATCCTGTTTCGAGGTATCGACTTTGGCCTTACCTTTACCCTTCTTTTTCACCTTGGAATTTTTATCCGCCGGATTGGCCTGAACGGCATTGACTTCCACGGTTTTACCAGAATTCAGGGTGGGCTGAGAAGCAGCATCATTGGAAAGATTAGACTTTTGCTTCCCAGGATTTGAAGGAGAAGACTTCCAAGAAGTCTGAGACATTGAACCAATAATGCCATCGATGGATGGGTTCATCGGTGCTTTAGAAGTTCCAGGTCAAGGGGCATCATGAAAGATATCATACAACGTGCCAGACTGGGAGTACACAAGATCAAGGTACTGGGCACGAGAAATAGCATGTTCTTCGGTTACACATGCCCCCATAGCTATGTCTTTAGTGATTTGATTGATAAATGAGGTGTTGAACCAATCAGTTAAAAGCTGATCAGGAATATCAAACTTAATCAAGCGACGACGACGCCTCCATTCATGAATATGATCTGAGATATGAGTAGCTCGGTCTTGTTTCAAGGATGTGAGGAGGTGTGTCCCAGCCTCATAGCGAACTGATAACTGAAAATGGGTAAGAAACATCATGTATAAAGAGTTGAAACCTTGGAAAATGCCATGAGATAATTCGATGTACCACTTTGCAGTGGCACCAGTAAGAGTCCGTTGGAAAAGACGGAGTCGGATGGAATCATCAACCCAAGAGTTAGAGGAACACCACAAGTGGTAAGTCATAACATGCGCTTGGGGGTCTTCTCTGGACTTGCCATCAAACTTTGGAAAATCACCAGGAATCTTAGTCAGAACTGGAGGCCAATATGGGTTATGAAGAATTGAATCGTTCATTAACTTTGACACATAAGGCAGTTCCAACATAGCGAGAAACAGTAATTGAGGATTAAAAGGTATTGGAGGTCTCTGATAAGGACATGTGTTAACATTCCACCCAGTCAGAGAAATTCTACCCCCATATGTTTTGTTCTGGAGGATTCTGACCATAGGGGTTATAATTCTGATAATTCGGCCCATACTGGGGTTGAGGACTAGGATATTAATTTTGAGCATACCATTGAGGTCCTTGCTGGGAAATGTATGGATTCTGTTGTGGAACATAAGCATTGCCTTGAGGTTGATTATACACCAATTGGGATTGATTTTGAGGGTAATAAGTGAAACCTTAGGGCGCACTATATACCTGCTGATATTGACCTTGAGGAGGGTAATAAGTGCCTTGAGGTTGAGTAGGTGGACCCTGTTGATTAGGTGGACCCTGTTGAGCAGGCAGACCCTGCTGAGTAGGCGGACCTTGCTGAGTAGGATGAACAGGTTGTGTTGGGTTTCCCATGTTTTGGCAAGGTTGGAAATACCAAAAGATGAGACAACATCAAAACCACTTTCCGACCTCATAATCTAGCCATCCTGGGTCCAGAGAGGGATATCTCTATAATATTTCAAAGGTATATGTCTTTGAGGCTCAAATGTTATGATTCTAGGCTAGTTATAGGCACAAGGTTTGTTTGTTTGATTGTTTGTTTGGTTGCTAGTTATCAGGAAAGAAGGGTTCAATGTAAGAAAAGGATGAGCAAAGAGGAAAAAGGGCAGAGGTGAAGTATTTCAAGAAAATATTCAGAACCATTGGGCAATGGAGTCAGGAAAGGATTTGCTTGCTAATCAATAGGCAGGCTTTCAAATGGGCTAGTCATCTAAAACATAGGATCTTCAAGATGATTATGTGATATGGAAATATAGGAAAGGAGATAACACAGATTTAGAGCACAAAGTTAAAGACCAGTTGGTCGTACAAGGATCCTAGTGGACAAGGCTAACTCTAATCCCCAGTGTTCCCAAATATTCCAACTAAATCTATAACAAGAAGTATCTAAGAACTAAATTCATTTAATTCATACATCATAGAGCAGGCAATAACATCCACTACACTGGTTAAACCAACTGAAATCATTTCTTAGATAATACATTTAGAAGAGAAACATAAATGGCAAGGAGAGCAGAAACATAGGGTACCTAACAAGGGTAAATCCTATGCCAATATTCTGATGCAAACCAGTAGAAACGAAATGAAATGAATGTAAACACAAAGATAGAAAAACATCACCGCTGCTTCAGATCAGGATCCAAAGAAATGTGCTTGTCATATTAAATAGCAATACCAATCAAGTGCATTATTTCCAATAGCTTAATACTCAGTCTGAAAACGTCTCCTTCAACCTATCTTACAATCTTTACACAGAGACTGTGTCTTAAAAGAAACTACTTGCAATTCTCTGATAACTGATCAACAACCATTACAATGAGTTTCTTCATGAATTTATAGCTCCAGAGGAGCAGAGGAGGTAGGTGAAGAACTAAATGCAGTATTAAACTTGAAAATAAAGAGGGTCGAAGCCCATTCTGTATAAATCCTGTGCATTAATTTCTGGTGTTCTTTGGGTGAACGAATGACCTTCTTCAGACTACAGATAACTCTAATATGATTCTGAAGTACTCTGACTGCAGCATTGTGTGGTGCTATTGGTGAATAAACAAAAGATGAATGAATAATAAATAATTCTGCCATACTGATGAAATAAATGCTCTGATAGTACTAGGGTTGTTTCACGGTAGGAAATCTTTCCAAAACACGGCATAGATTGAACACTGCATGGGCGCTCTGTCCTTTATGGAGGAAAAACATTCTGCTGCTATATAAACCCCTAATATGCATTGATTTCTGCTTGTTGTACCTTTTGCATGATCTATGGGATCGTTGATCTGGTGCTTTTCCTATAAACTATTTGTATTAAGGCCCAAAGCTTCATTACTGAGTGTTGAAATCCTTGATCCTAAGCTGGTTTTTTTTTTTCCCCACTACTCCATAAATGTCTTGATCTGCAAAATCTGGGCTTTAATGGCACCGGATGGGTTTCTCTTTGCGGAGATTGAATTTTCCTTGGATAATATTTATGCCGCCGCTACCATTTCCGGACATTTCTCTGTATCACCAGCAACCGGATTCAACCTTCTCTGTTCAACACGCCGTTTACAATGATTCCTATGAATCATGGTGGTTTTCTGCCTCTGATAGCCCTACAAAAACATGAAACTAGTTATGAAATCCATGGATGGGGGTGGATGATGTGGATGATAGTGGGACTGCGGAGAAATGGCAGAAAATGTCGTGGAATGGTGGAGAATAGAGATGGCGCAGGTTGGCGGAATGCGGAACAATTATACGTGAAAACCTTATAAACATCGACTTTTGGATGAATATATAAAATGGGAGGGGCGAATGTATGGTGAGACACGTGGAGGTGACATGGCAGGACCGGTAGATAGCGGAATAGTCAACAGCGGGGAGAAAATCTGGACTGTCGGATCTGAGAGGAGATCGACGATTGAACACCCGGCGGGGGACAATGAACGGGGGCCAGGGGTATGGAGACTATGGGTTAAATCCCATGCGACTTCTTTGAGCGATGACCGTTGGATGGGCAAGGGCAGATCTGACGGCTGACATGAATATCGCTGTGTGTCCTGTACCGAATGTTAACGCGCGATGGGCAAGCGGTTTTGAAACCGTACAGGAGCCACGCGTCGATCATTGTATGGAATCGCTGGCCAAAAGGAAAATACCACCCGACCTCCATAAGCGGTGCGATGGAAACCATATGGTTTTGGAACAGTGAAAGAGGGCGGGGACCACTGTGACGGGCGGATTCCGCACCGTTGGATCTGTACAAATCAACGGTTTAAATCATGCCCGGTATGGATGAGCTGCGGACCATTGATCTGGTGAGTTAACGGACGGCGGAGATGCGACGACGGGCGGTGGACGAGTTGCACGGTGCAAGTTGCGGGGGTGGTGATCGCCGTCCATTCTGTGAATATCAACGGCTGTTGTTGCCCCCGATATGAAACGCACTAAGCACTTTAGCTTTGGTGCCTATTCATGGCGTGAGGTTACATGGAGAGAAAGGTTATGGGGCTAGCGGAGAAGGAGCTGAGGCTTATTATATGGTCCGAAAGTGGGTTTTTAACTCTTTTTAATGCATTTTGAGGCCTGAGGAGGGTAACGATAAGGGAATGAGGGGGATTTTAGGCATAATCAAAGGGGGTAGGGATGTTTTTAGAGGGGATTTCTGGGATGCAAAGGGGAATTAGGGGAAGAAAAGGGACTCTGAGGAAAGGAAAGAAGGGGTGAGAATGAAGCATTTGCAAAGGTGTAAAAGGCAGAATAAAACCTTTAGGAACATAATTCTTTACCAGCAAGGCTTAGTTACTCATAACAGCAGAGGGAAGCAGTCACAAGGCAAGGAACATGAAAAGGCTGCAAGGATGATGTGTTTCCAAGGGAAATGCATTCCTTGCAGGCCTATAAAACAAATTAGCCCCTTGCTTACTTGTCAAGAAATTTAAAAGGGGCTAACAGTGGCTCCACATGGGGATGGCTTCTTCTTGAAGGAGTCAAGAATTCAGAGAATAGATCTTTGGAGTAGGCCAGTGGCCTGTTGCTTGTCACATCCCTTTCTTTCTTTGATCAGCTACCACAATATGAAAACATTACATCAGCAGAAAACTTTCTCCAACAATCTACCTACCCACACTACAGTCCTAGCATTTTTTCTTCTTCTAGGGTGCATTTGAGCTAGCAGACCCTTTACATCTTTTTTTTTTTTAAACAGAAAATAAACCTATTCTAAATCTACCCTTATTACTCCATGAGACCAGATTAGACTGTTGGCCTCATACATTTCTCTACCTAAGCTAATATCTATTGGGATTAGATTGTCTAGCAGATCTCTTCTCTACATTCTAAGACAGGAAATTGAAAAACAGTCAAGCCAGGATTAGACTGTCTGACCTGACGTGGGTCCAAGGCATAAAGACAGTTGCACATGGACAAAATTTGAAAAAAACTTGAAAAACAAATTGTGAAGGCTTGAGATCTGAAACTTGAAGTATCCTTCTTCCCTTTTGTGACTCAAGATTTGAGCATGTTAGAGTCACTTCTTTTCTTTATTTCAACTCTGGTTTTGGGCATGTTAGAGCTGATTCCTTTTTTTCTTTGCTGGTCCAGATTTTGAGCATGTTAGGACCAGCTGCCTTTACTTTCTTTGGCTCAGGTTTTGAGCTTATTAGAGCCAATATTTTGCACATCAGAGGTTCATGTTTTAAGCATGTCTGAACCTCTCCTTTTCCTCTGTTTTTTGAAACATTTTTCTCTTTTCTTGAAAATAAAAGCTGCAATGGTATGTACAATGGAAATGGAAACTGGAAATGGAAAATCAACAGAAGTAGTGTTTGAGCATCCTGCCATTGACAGGACCCCCAAACATCTCTGTACCATCTAATTCTCGTAGGAAGAAGGCATTGGGACCCACAGTGGCCTGGATGATGTATGGACCTTGCCACAAACTATCAAACTTGCTATGCTTTCCTTTATCCTCTCTTCTTGAGTCCCACTTCAGAACTTTGTCTCCAAATTTGAAATCAACAGCTTTGGTTCTCTTGTCAAATAATTTCTTTATATTTTCCTGAACTTTCACTGCTATGTTGTAGACCTCTTCCCTTGTTTTCTGGAGATGGATTGTATGATTTATTCTCCTCACCATACTGTCTTCTTCTGTTTGAATCTCCTGGACCAATTTGATCACTGGTATCCCAAGGCTGGTAGGGAATACTGCTTCTGTACCATAGACAAGCTGAAATGGTGACATGCCAATGGACTTCTTTTTTGTAAGCCTGTCAGCCCACAAAGCATGCACTAACTTTTTATGCCATGACTTTTTGTTCTCCTCTAACAGCTTTTTGATGATGATCACCAGGCTCTTGTTTGATGATTCAGCTAATCCATTACCTTGAGGGTAATAGGCAGTTGAATGACCAAGTGCTATTTGATACCTGTGACAAAAATCAACCATCTTCTTGGATCTGAAAGCAGTAGCATTATCAGTGATTATTTTCCTTGGACAGCCAAACCGAGAGAGGATGTGACCTTCTAGGAAGCTAATGATGACTGAATCTGTGGCATTCCTAGTGGGTATGGCCTCTATCCACTTAGTGAAGTAATCTGTGGCTGTTAGGATCCATTTGTGTTGTGCATAAGAAGCAGGGTGAATCTCCCCTATGAAATCTAGGCCCCATTGCAGAAAGGGACCTTCAACAGTGATGGGTTGTAGGGGTAAAAGGAGGAGTTTTCTTTTGCCTTCGAATATTTGGCATTTGTGGCAGGAAACTATCATTTTATGGACATCATTGAAGAGCATGGGCCAATAGTAGCCAGCTCTGAGTATTTTGTTTGCAGTGGCTTTCCAACTCAGGTGGCCTCCACATTCTCCAGCATGGAATTCTTGTTTGATCCTCTCTGCCTCATTTTCAGGCAAACATTTAAGCAATAGGCCATTAGGATTCTTCCAGTATAATTTTTCATTCAAAATGCAATAGTTTCTGGCTTTTAGCTTTAATAATATGGCCTTGGTCTTTGATATTTCGGTAGGGGCATTGAGGTGTGTAAGCACATATAAAATGTCAGAATACCAAGGGGAGCTCTGGAATTTTTCCTCGACAGTGGGATCATGTAATCCTTGTTTCTTATCCAAGGTATTCATCATGTTAATGTCCAGGGCTTGTAAGTTTGATTCAGCCATTAATTTAGCTAAGCCCTGACCTTTAATCAGTTTGGTGGGTTTTATCTCAAGGTCGTATTCTAAGATCATAGCAATCCATTTGCCCCTTTTCCCATCTGGGTCTTGGGACAGTATATCTTTGACTATGACGTTGGGCACATACGCTATGGTGTGAGAATGCAATATGTACAACCTGAAGTCTTTCAAGGCCTTAACCAGAGCATAGGAATGTTTCTCCATTATGTTGTATTTCAAGGGTGCGTCCCTGAGGGCTTTGCTGAAAAAGGAAATTGGCTGCTCCATTCCCTCTGTGTTTTTCTGCAGCAAGACTGCAACCACTGTGTGCTCTGAGGCAAATGAAAAGATCAGGAAATCTTTGGAGAAATCTGGGCTGATTAGAACGGGAGCCTGGGTAAGTGCAAGTTTCACTGATTCAAAAGATTGCTTAGCTCCGACAGTCCATTTAACTCCTGCACCTTTCTTCATCATTTTAGTCATGTTCCTAAGGTGTTCAGCCAGATTTGGAATAAACCTCCTCAGGAAGTTAATCTTCCCAATGAAGGACTGTAATTCCTTCATGTTTCTCGGGTGTGAGATTTGTAGTATTCCCTCAACTCTCTGTGGGTCTATCCTGATTCCCTTTTCGGATATAATGTGGCCAAGAAGTTTTCCTTCTTGTAGCCCAAAGACAGTCTTTTTAGGATTCAGGGACAAACCAAACCTTCTACATCTTTCAAACACTTTCCTCGGATGTTTTAGGTGTTCTTCTTCAGTCTTGGAATATATTTTTATGTCATCTAAGTAAATAACAATGAAGCGTCCTATCTCATCTGAAAAATCTATGTCCATCGCTCTTTGGAAGGTGGCTCCAGCGTTCATCAGTCCAAAAGGCATCTTCACATACATGAAGGTACCCCATGGAGTGGCAAAAGCTGTTTTGAGTTGGTCTTCTGGGATTACTAAGACTTGGTTATAACCGGAGAAACCATCTAGTAGGGAGATCCTTTTAGATCCTACTACCCTCTGCAGAATATGTTCCATTTTTGGCAAAGGGTAATTGTCCTTGAGTGAGGCTCTATTAAGATTCCTGAAATCTATGCACAATCTGATTTCTCCTATTTTCTTCCTCACAGCCACTAAGTTTGATACCCAATCAGAGAATCTCACAGGCACAATTATACCTGCTTCATACATCTTCTTAATCTCTTTTTCAACTGCAGGCAATTGTTTTGGGTTTATTCTGCGAAGTTTTTTCCTAAAGGGCTTCTGATTTTCTTTCAAGGGTATCTTATGCTGAATGATGCTTGTGTCATAGGCCTTTAAGTCTTCATAGCTCCAGGCGAACACATCAATGAATTCCTTGAAAAGGTCAATGTATCTTTTCTTCATGTCCGTAGATAAAGACATAGGCAGTTTAATCATTTTGGGCTTATCTTCAGTTCCTATGTTGCATTCTTCCACATCAGAGTCTGCATGTTCTATAGTGGGATTTTTTGCTACATCATCAAAGTCAAAGAGGTCTTCTAAGGGTGCCAGGCCTTTGGGTATATTCTTATCTTTAGCCTGCAGCACCTCTACTTCTTCGTTGTCTGCGTTTTCACATTTTCCATTTGAATTTCCAGTTTGTTCATCTAAAGAGTTTATTTCTATGCTACAGGGTGCTTCCTCCTCATCTGAGGATTCTTCACTTAGGCAGCTACTGTCAGATTTGGAGTATGAATCAGAAAACTCAAACTCGTTTCTACCTATCAGGAAATATTCGATCTGTTTATCACCTTCAAAAACCTGCCAATATTTTTCATTGTCTGGCACAGCAGGTTTGAATTTGGTCTGAATGATGATTTGCTGATCGTTGGGAGTCTTAGGATATGAACTAGCTAAGCAAGCTAATCCGTTTGCAATGACGTTTTGACTCCTGGGGACAAACACTAACTCGTATTCAATAAACGTTTTCAATATATCTACGGCATCGTTCCTATACACCCTCAACCTAGGGTGTTTGCCAGTGTATTCACCGTTTACCTGTTTTATCACCAGCTCAGAATCTCCCTGCACGGCTATCTTACAGGCCCCTAATTTCTTCAGCAGATTTAAGCCTAATATTAGAACCTCATACTCTGAAATATTGTTCGTGCATTTGAAGTGCAGGTTGCAAGTGTGGCTCTCTGCGTAGTTTCTTTCTGTGTTATGTAGCCACACCCCTGCTCTAGCAGTTCTTTTGGTGCATGACCCATCAAAATTTATCACCCACAGGGGTTCACTCTTGGTTTCGTTATCATTCCTTTCCCTATGACTGGATTCTCCATTGTATTTCTCTATAGGGTCTGTATTGGGCTGTGGATCGCTTTGTTCCTCGTGAAATGTATGAGATTCAGGGATCTGGCTAGATGGCTGTTTACGCTATGTTTCTTGTTCACTCGGAGTTAGGTCTCCACCGCATATCCTACAGGTTTCGTTGTGGTTTTCTTCGTCGTTGTCCTCTAAATCCAGAGCAGCCATTATGTTAAAGTCCACGGCCTCTACCTCTCCGCTTGTATCTCTGTTTTGGGACTCTGACCCTTCTAAGGATTCATCATTACACAGGATGAAAGAGTCTAGGTCTGTGTGTACAGAATAAACAAGTGAATTTTCTGGTTTTTCGGGGCTACTGACTAGGAATTTCATCTGTGCCTCCCTATACAGTTTTCTAATTTGGCCAAAGATTGGGATTGTGGAATATGAGCCATCCATCTGCATTGTACCCTGCAGCTTGGCTCCCCATGATCTTGACAATAACATGCCATACTTCGGTGGCATATCTGCCACCACAACATCCATGACCATACATTTAGCTAGGATTTTAGTTAAGCTCACACATAAGTCTTTGATCAGGCCTAGGCATTTTACTCTGCTAGAGTCTAAAGAGTATAAATCTTTGTAGGGACAAGTTATCTCTAGGCCTAACCTTTCCATGACTACCTTAGGCATTAGGTTATGAGATGCTCCAGAATCATGCATTGCATTATGCAGGATCTTGTCATGAATGTTGAGACTGATATAGAAAGGTGGAACTACCCCTTCCTGAAACTTCCCCTCTATCTTAGGTCCAAACAGGAGGGCAGGCTGATCATCATTCAGATTTACGGTGTCCCCACTCTCACTTAGGTTCAAAGCTTTCAAAATTTGGCCCTTATATACATCCTGAGTGGCCAGCTCAGAGAGTGGGACAGAGATTTTAATTTTTGCAATCTCACTCTCCAAATTGAAAGTGGACTGACTCTTGGGAATGCTCAACTCTGTTTTGTTTTCCACTGCCTTAGTGGCTGCATTAGTAGGGTTGATTCTCACTATGTACAGGTTTTGAGGCTGTTTTATCAGGAGCACTAACTGTAGTGCTAGTGCTACTAGTTGGTTGGTTTTGTTTATCACTCTTTTGGTTGTCTTTCCCTTTGTCTTTTTCAGAACCCTCAGCTTCTGATTTGCTGCTTTCAGCAGTAGCTTTAGAAGTTTTCTCAGGTCTCTTCTTGATGGTTACCTCATAAGCCCTAGGTTTGGCAGTTTCTTGACTCTTTTTGCTTTTAAGTTCATATTGCTCTCTGACCTGCATCATGGCATTTTCAAACCCTAGCCTGTAATCCTCATATTATAACCATTCCTCCTCCCAACCAGAGGGTGAGGGCTGATCTTCTTCTGAGTAACAATTATGGACCGAATTCTCTGTTTCAAACATTTTTATTGTGTTTCCCTCAGACTCTTCTATGATTCCCTCATCCTCATCAAGAAAGTTCTCTTGAAATGGGGGAATGACTTGTTGATCTGATTCTCTTTTTCTGTTGGGAGTGGTATTTTTTCTTCTAAAGTTTTGGTTCTGGTTTTGGTTTCTGTTATTGCCCAAATCCACCTCAGGCTGAAGGAAGGCGGGATTCAGGGTAACACCAAACCACGCTCAGTCTAGTAGCTAGCCCTACCAGAACAGGAGAGGGCTCTCTCCGGGTCAATCTCAGGAAAAATGTATCAATAGGGCTTGAGATGAATGAAATGAGTGCTAATTTTAGGCTAGGTATATTAATCAAGGAGTTTGAAATGATTTTTTAAGGGTTTTTGTTGGAAAAAGGGAAAGGCAATTTTGGGCTTGGGGATGAGGCCAAATTCTTGCAGAGTTCAAGTTGGGGCAGGGTAGGCAATGACTTTGATGTCTTAGATTCAATGAATGGATGGAAAATACTGCTGAGGAGCTGAAGAGATCAAGAGGGAGCAAGTATCCTCTTCAAACTGACGAAAACATATAAAACTAAACAAAAGTTTAAGGCAGAGCACCAGCAAACCTATGAATTCTACCTTAGTTACTCATTTGTTTAATTTAGAAGCAAAGAGAAGGGAAATGGCATACATAAACATTAATGAAACTTACAGATACATGAAAGAAAAACATCATCAAAACTCAGAGCCACAAGGATCCCAACAAGTGTTGCAAAACTCTGGTCTCTCCTTTGCCAAAAATCTGAAATGAATATACAATGAGGTGCCAAACTATTCCCAAAAGTCCAACTCTGAAAATGTCTCAGAAAATAAAATATATAGACCATCCTAACCCCTTCCCATGCCTCTAGGGGTCGAGCTTATCCTTCTAGGAGCTGTTTCAACCAATTCTAAACATGGAACTGAAATCTAGGCAGCCAAACAACTTGCCTCTATATGCTAGGAAACTGATCCATTCACTTAATTTTCACTTTTTAGTGAATGAATCCTCTAGAACAAGTAAAAACATGCCAAATTTACATCATAGCCACAAAATTACATCAATATGGAACAATAATTACATCAAGAAGTGAAACTAGTCAAACTGGTCGAATTTCTGAGCTGAAAAGTAAAAATTGGACCACAATCCTCTATGCGCCGCGCCACTTTGAGCCTGTTTTTGGGGCACTTCCTGAAGTCCAAATTGAGCTCATGATAGCTCGTTGGAAATCCCTGTCTGTATTCTATCCAACCCAAGTGGAATTTTTCAATTTGAAGTTCATTTACCCCTCCAAAACTGCAATCTCCCAAGACTGGTTCCTGGTGGTGCAAAAGGTGGCAGAAAGGCCATTTTTGGAGTGTTTTTGACCCTTAAGACCATCCAGAACGTGATGAAATACCTCAATCATTCCTGAGCATACATAATTTATCATAAAAAATCCAAAAATGTAAATTTTTCCTCCAGAAGATCTCTCAAACGTAAGCGCGCATCGAGTGGCGCGACGCATCGGGCAGAAAAACCTGTTTTGCAACCAAAATTTTCAAAAATGACAAAATTTACTCCAAATTTGCTGAAATTCGGAGTGAAGGTCTCCCATCATGTTTCATGCTCAGCTAAGGAAGCTTCAGAAAATATTTGGAGTGGATCAAGGCTTTTTCACCGTTTCAGTGTCCTCCTAGTGCATGCAGTTCAGTGGCAGAATCACTGTCTTGTTCATAGGATGTGTCGGTGTCCATCATGGTGTTGCAATGTGTATGACAAGTGTATGTTTGATTTTTTGAAAATGATAAATTAGGACTTGGTGTCTTCGTCTCCAAGTGCCAAATGTGCTAAAGGGAAATGAGGGACTGTGAGGAATATGGAACAGTGGGGAAAAGTGGAGTTTCTGTCAAGTGGATTTAAAATATGGGACAATCACTTGACATGTTTGGGATATGGGATTTGGAGATTTTTTGTAAATGATAGGGAAAGGGATAAGAAAAGGGAGTGAAAGGATTTAGGGATAGGAGTAAATGAAATGACAAGATATACTCAAGCTAGGTGAAGTCAAGGATGTCAAAACAGTCCTTGAATGTTTTGGGAATTAGGAATTTATCAATGATATGAAAGAAGGGAAGTGATAGAAAGTGGTAGGGTTTTGAGGATGAAAACATGGGAACAAAGGGTATAAGGGATATGGTTGTGTTGGGACAGAGGGAATAGGAGAGAGGATTATGATAACAATATGATAACAGTGATAGGAACACAAATGAAAAATGGGGTGGGAGCGTTTAACACCAATAGTTAAACTTCAACACTTCATTTCAAACCCTAAGGGAGCAGATTTTGACATGGATATAGGGTTTGTTTTTCACCAACCAAATTTTAATGTATTTGCCTCTAAACCACACCACACGTGAATAAACTCACTGAACAAGCATGGTCGAACTTACTTGGAGAAAAATGAGTTGAATCGATTTGATTTTTATGGAGCGGTGATGATTTTGTGCCTTGGAGGCCCTGTGTCCCGTGCGCACTCCCAGTGCGCTGCGCATGGTGAGTGCGTTGCGCCAGTGTTAATTTACACTGCAGAAATCTTCCCAATGCGCAGCGCACGCCATGTGCGCCGCGCACCATCCCAACGCGCCGCGCTCAACATTTCTCCATAATTCCGGCCTTGAAACATTGTTTTGCTTTCTCCATGATTTGTCTTAGGTTCTTTGATGTTTTGGTGTGCAAATGGATTGTCGAATGTGAAAATATCTCATGCATACAAAGGACTTTGATTCTTTCTTTTGACAAACCCATTTCTGCAGTATTTTGAACTTTGACACTTTTCACCTTTAATACATACTCTGTTCTTTGTTTCCACTAATTTTTGAGCTGATGATGAAACTCTTTGTCAAATTTTGCAGGGATGACTGGCATTGGATTCGGCAAGGTGACCAGGGTTGCACCTTGAAGAACTGTAGAACTGAAAAACTTTAAGAATATACATGGCATTCATTACAAAAGATGAAATGATGATTTTTCTTCAAAACAGAGTTTTGAAGAAAAGTCACGATCAAAGATTGCGATGAAACCTTATTTTAAAACTCCCTCATGTGTTTGCTGGTATTATTTGACATTTTGAAGATGAAACTTGCGAAACCCTAGACCTAGAAAGACCTAAAAACCCTAAAATAACTCTTTGCTAACCAAGAGATGAAACAGGACTATGAATGACTGTAAAATTGATTTTAATGAACTTCGATAAACAGACCTAAGCTAGCAGGATAAGGCATGAGGGGTATGACTGAGAAGGCCCTTTCGTCAGATAATGGCATGCCCCTAACGGAATGCAGATGAATGGACTGAATGGGACACCTAAAAATGAAATGAAACAAAGATTTTTGATCTCTGACGGAGGGATGTCAAGACCGACTCTAACAGTTTCTATTCTAGTTACTGACTGTGACAACCATTTTTTCCATCATTTGTTGTAACCTTTCCGCATTTTTAGACATCTTATCATAATTTTGGTTAGATTTGGAAGCTACATTGTCATCTCTATATGTCACCCTTTTCTCAGATCTCAATCTTGCTCTTTTTTCAATCAGATTGGCTTCTATATTCATGGCTCCTTTATGCATGTCCTCCAATGTGTTGTATTCCTTATCCCTAAGCTCATAGGCCATATCAGCATAAAATCCCTCAGGATATTTCACTAGGGCCATGCCCTGTGGAGGTTTCATATGTGAGGGGAGGGCATTGTAAATGCTGTTAAATCTTGTGGTGTAATCATGGACACTTTCTCCTGCATTTCTTTTGAGAGTCATGTATTCTGCCAGGAGTTGGCGAGGGTTTGCCCTAGCTTCCCATTTGTTTATGAAAGTCTAATATAGAGCTAGGAGATCATTAATGCTACCTGGAGGTAGGCATTTAAACCATTTCTTCACATCACCCCCTAAGCTCTGGGAAAATATTCTCATTTTGACTGTATCATCATCTATTTCCATGTAGTCAAAAGAATCTTCCATCTTATCTACATGTTGTTGGGCTATGATGGACTCTTTTGCAGTGAAGTGTAGGATTTTTTACTGATAATCATTGGGTAAGGGTACTAGAGGCTGAGGTAAAACCAGAGGTGCATACCAGGGTGCCATTATGATGTTTTGATGAGGTAAAGGGTTAACTTGGGCAGCTGGTATATGGATGATAGGGATATTATGACCAACAGAGGACAGATGAGTAGATCTAGGGTGACTGAGACCCAAGTTTTGTATGAAATGTATATCTGGTGGTGTAGATGGAGGGGTCTGTCTATTCCCTAGGTGTCTACCACTTTGGGGTGGTGAACCAAGAAGCTCCGGGTCTGGCCAATCTAAGGTACTGAATGACCTAGTTCTAGGTAATTTGTCAGGTAGGTCTAGGTCAAGGTGGGGATGTGATAGAGCTGTAAGATCTTCTGCTGCAGAATTAGCTCTATAGATGTGGTTGGAAATAGTTTGTCTTTTAGGTGTAGGAGCTCCCTTGAGGATGCTCTCAGGATTTTCAACTATTTCAGGTGGGTCTGGGTTAGGGTAAGCTCTTGTATGAATGGTTCTAGGAGCCAGAATGTTGTTTTCTGACCAAGCAGTTTAACCCTACTTGTTACTTCTACTGTGGTTGATGTTGTTATGGAGGCTGGTCTTCCAGTGGAGTCTAATGTGAACCAAGATAATTAGCAGGCCTACTGATCACCAATGGAGTCTTTAAAACGTTTAGGAACTATGGAGTCGCCAGGTGGAAGGTTCAGGAAGTTTTTTTTTTAGGGGGATACACTGTCCACCACAGTGCTTATGGAATGTCCCCTTTCAAGGATATCTTCCAAACACAGCAAACTCTAACCATAAATTGACTGGGAGGGAATTTACTAGATATGTCACCTCTGAAAGAGTGTGAGATCCGAAGGCTACCTGGCCCTTTTCAGACTCTGTCCAAGAGTATAGGAAAACACAACAAATGGTATAGAGGTTGATGTGTGAATGGGACTGTTTAACTGCCAACCTAACCAGAGATTGTAGGTCTTTTGAATGCCTAAGGATGTTTAAGGTATAATGCACTCAAGATTCCCCAGCGGAGTCGCCATTACGTTGGGGTTCCCATGTTTTGGCAAGGTTGGAAATACCAAAAGATGAGACAACATCAAAACCACTTTCAAACCTTAGAATCTAGCCCTCCTGGGTCCAGAGAGGGATCTCTCTATAATATGTCAAAGGTATATGTCTTTGAGGCTCAAATGTTATGATTTTAGGCTAGTTATAGGCACAAGGTTTGTTTGTTTGATTGTTTGTTTGGTTGTTGGTTATCAGGAAAGAAGGGTTCAATGTGAGACAAGGATGAGCAAAGAGGAAAAAGGGCAGAGGTGAAGTATTCCAGGAAAATATTCAGAACCATTGGGCAATGGAGTCAGGAAAGGATTTTCTTGCTAATCAATAGGCAGGCTTTCAATTGGTCTAGTCATCTGAAATATAGGATCTTCAAGATGATTATGTGATATGGAAAGATAGGAAAGGAGATAACACAGATTTAGAGCACAAAGTTAAAGACCAGCTGGTCGTACAAGGATCCTAGTGGACAGGGCTAACTCTAATCCCCAGTGTTCCCAAATCTTCCAACTAAATCTATAACAAGAAGTATCTAAGAACTAAATTCATTTAATTCATACATCAGAGAGCAGGCAATAACATCCACTACACTGGTTAAACCAACTGAAATAATTTCTTAGATAATACATTTAGAAGAGAAACATAAATGGCAAGGAGAGCAGAAACATAGGGTACCTAACAAGGGTAAATCCTATGCCAATATTCTGATGCAAGCTAGTAGAAACGAAATGAAATGAATGTAAACACAAAGATAGGAAAACATCACCACTGCTTCAGATCAGGATCCAAAGAAATGTGCTTGTCATATTAAATAGCAATACCAATCAAGTACATCATTGCCAATAGCTGAATACTCAGTCTGAAAACATCTCCTTCAACCTATATTACAATATTTACACAGAGACTGTGTCTTAAAAGAAACTACTTGCAATTCTCTGATAACTGATCAACAACCATTACAATGAATTTCTTCATGAATTTATAGCTCCGGAGGAGCAGAGGAGGTAGGTGAAGAACTAAATGCAGTATTAAACTTGAAAAGAAAGAGGGCCGAAGCCCATTCTGTATAAATCCTGTGCATTAATTTTTGGTGTTCTTTGGGTGAACGAGTGACCTTCTTCAGACTACAGATAACTCTAATATGATTCTGAAGTACTCTAACTGAAGCACTGTGTGGTGCTATTGGTGAATAAACAAAATATGAATGAATAATAAAGAATTTTTCCATACTGATGAAATAAATGCTCTGATAGTACTGGGGCTGTTTCAGGGTAGGAAATATTTCCAGAACACAGCATAGATTGAAAACTGCATGGGCGCTCTGTCCTTTATGGAGGAAAAACATTCTGCTGCTATATAAACCCCTGATATGCATTGATTTCTGTGTGTTGTACCTTTTGCATGATCTATGGGATCGTTGATCTGGTGCTTTGCCTCTAAACTGTTGTATTAAAGCTCAAAAACCTTCAATTTTGAATGCTGAAATCCTTGATCATAAGTTGGTCTTTCTCCATGGCTTCATAAATGTCTTCATATGCAAAATCTGGGCTTTAATGGCACTAGATAGATTTCTTGCGAAGGTTAAACTGTCCTTGGGTAATATTCATGACGCTGCAACCATTTCCGGGCATTTCTATTGTAGTAATAGCTTCCAGATTTAATTCTGTCTGCGAAGTACGCCATTGAAATAGTACATATTGAACCATGGCATTTCTTCGCCTCTGATAGCCCTGCAAAAACATGAAACTTGTTAAGAAAACAATGACTAGGAGCGGATGATGTGGATGATAGTGGGACTACGGAGAAAAGGTGGAAAATTTCCGTGGAATGGTGGAGAACAGAGATGGCGCAGGTTGGAGGAATGTGGAGGAGATTTAAATGAGAACCTTAATAAACCCGACCTATGAACAAATATATGAAACAGGAGGGTGGATGTACGATGAGACACGTGGAGGTGACGTGGCGGGACCGGGCGGCGACGGAAGGGTCAACAGTGGGAAGACGATTCTGGACTGTCAGATCTGAGAGGAGATCGACGGTGGGAAACACGGTGGAGGGCAGTGGAGCGGTGGGCCAGGGGTATGGTGAACGTGGATTAAAACCCCCGTAACTTCTTCGAGCGATGACTGTTGGATGGGAAAAGGAAGATCTGACGGCTCATATGGATATCGTTGCATGTACCATGCCGAACGTTAACACTTGATGGGAGGGCGGTTTTGTTGTCGTACAGGAGACATGTGTCGAGCGCTGTATGGAATCACTAGGCAACGGAAAAATACTTCCTAACCCCCATTAGCGGTGCGATGAAAAATTGGTTGTTTTATGGTATGGCACGCGGTGGGGACCATAGTGGCGGATACACTCCGAACCGTTGATCTAGCGGTGAATAGACGACGATGGCACGATCAGTGGTTTGAACGGGTGAATCACGAGTGCTGTGGGTTTAAACGATCACCGTTCGATCTATATGGATCAACGGTGGAGAAAATGACTGATAAACATATGGGACCAGCGCCTTCGGGGCTAGCGCTCAGTCACAACACTGGGTTTTGTGGGAGGAAAAGGTGCGGGGGCTAGCGGAGAAGGGGCTGAGGCCTATTATATGGTCCGAAAGTGGGTTTTTAACCCTTTTAATGCATTTTGAGGCTTGAGGAGGGTAACGATGGAGAGACAGAGGGGAATTTTGAGGAAATAAAGGGCAAGGGTGGGACTTCATGGAGATTTTGGATGAATTTAGGAGGTTGATGGGGATATTAGGGAGATCAAAAGGGGATTTAGAAGAAAGGGAAAAAAGGATAGAATGGGGGAACAATGCAGGGATACAAGGGGTGAAATAAAACCTTTTGGAGCATAATTCTTTATCAGCAAGGCTTATTGACTTAAATCAGTAGAGGGAAAAAGTTACAAGGCAGGGAACTTGAAAAGGCTGTAAGGATGATGTGTTTTCAAGGGAAATGCATTCCTTGCAGGCTTACAGAACAAACTAGCCCCTTGCTTGCTCGTTAAGAAATTTATAAGGGGCTAACACCTGCATTATGTCCTTCCAATAAATGTAGTTTTTTGTTGTCCTCGAGTGCATACTCTAAACTCAAGCCATTGAAAGCCATTTCAATCTGAATCAACTGTAGCACCAAGAAAGGCTTCCTACAAATTCGAATTATTTCCACCAAAAAACTCAGCTCCTGCTTCACTACTGTAATTTCCTGTGCTCTGATACCATGTAGAAATTATACAACATACATGTATGTTTTGGATTATCTGAATCTAATAATATACAACTATTAAATACATAATCACTTCTACAAATCTTTGCAGAATTTAAAACACAATTTCCAATTACAATATTATGAAGAAAGATCAATCACACACAACATAGATAATTTACCGGGGAAAGCTTATAGATAAAAACACCACTATATTATATTGTATATTATATCATGGACCATGAAAAATTACATATAAATATCCAATCCAAGAGCTCTCAGTACACGAGCTAATTGTCTCACACTGTCATGTTAGGTCTCCATAATTTTTCACATTGGCAAGGGAAAATGTACAAGGGTAACATCAAACCAGTCTTTGGAGTCCTAGGACCTAGCCTTCCTAGACTCAGAGAGGGATCTCTCTATGTTTGTGTAAAGGATGTGAACTTGATTAATTTTATGGTTTTGATTTGAGGCTAGTTATTAGGTTTTAGGGTTTGTTTGTTTGTTTTGATTGGTTGGGTAGGTTTTCAAGGAAAACAGATAGAATAGGAGAGGTTTAGACCATTGGGCTATGGAGTCTACAATAGGTGTGGAAAGGTGCAAAAATAGGTCAAGGATTCTTTAGAGGGCAAGTTAACATGGCTGAATGGATCTTCAAAGCTTAGGTGGGTGAAGTGAACATTAAATTGTGAACAAAGTAGGACAAAGGGAAATTAAGAATCCTTTGTCAAATAATTTAACAAGAAAGGCCTCTAAGAATACTATGCATGAAGATAAAACCAAAGACATGACATACCATATTTCTTTGACCTAACCCTAGAAAGCAAACATCAAGGCAACAATCCTGTAAACCCTAGAGAGCAGGGAACTCCTAACCTCTCCAGCTATCTACCTTCAGAGAAAGAAAACATGCAAGATAAACACATAGCAGAGATAAAATAAGAGGGAAATCCTAAAAATTATTGATCAGAGCTATAAATACCTCCAAGGTAACCTTTCAAGAATGGAAAAAGGGCATGATAAAAACATAAACCTCTTTGGCTAAACCTAATCAGTGATACTTCAAAGACATATATTAAGAACAATGTTTAAATAACATCAAACAAGCAGGGCTAACCATAAAAAATATTTGATATCTACTGTATTTAATCATTCATAAGATAAACAAGTATAAGTGGGCCTAGAGAGCAACTAAGAATCATCTAAACTGACCTAGTAGAGGAAAACATGAAAGCAAGAGAAGCAGACAAACTTAATGAACTTTTGACAGCAAACCTTAAGCTAAAACTTCTGTTCTAATGCAAGGGAAGGATGAAACAATATGTAAAAAATAAGAGAATGAAAAAAAGAAGAGAAAACATCACCATTAGCCGTGTTGATGAATCCTGCAAAGTGCTTGGCTCCATTATCATTTAATCCAAAAGGATTACAAGGCTCCAAGGCCAAAAACTCTTTACAACTTAGAGCCTATGCTTAGTTAAACAAGTGAAAACCAACCAACAGCCAACATGAACATTGAAGTCCTCATGCAGTATTTAACTTGTGAATGAGGAGGTGAGAAAACCCTAGAGGCTTCTAGAAGCCATTAATTGCTCATAAATATCAATTTTGTCCTTAGTGACCTTACAAGGCCCAAGGCACAAAATATCTAAAGAAATAAATTCAAAATATCTTCTCAACCACATTTGGCAAGAAATTGACATTTAAACTCCCCAAAAACTTCCAAAATTTTTCCTAGGCACAGCACTGAGATTTAAGGAGGAAATTTCCTCGCTAAGGGCGCAACACATGCACAGGAAAACTGGGTCACCTTGTCAGAATGGGCTTATCGATGTCAGAATGGGCTTTGTGATAGCTCGTTGGAAATATTGTTGAGTCTATTTTCCAGAACTACCATTAGTGTTCTAATTGAACCCATTTAACCTATTCAAAAGGTGAAACTCCCAAGGCTGGTAAAGGCACAACACATGCCTTGAAAACTAGGCAGAAAGGTGAAATTTTGGGTGTTTTTGACCCTTTTGGAGGACCAACTCATCTCCAACTGACTTGAAATTTGGTGAGCATGCTATCCTTGGGCTAAGGAAACAAAAAATGCCAAGTTTTCCTCTAATGTATTCCTAAGGAAAAAGTTGTGCCCTTGGCCCTTAAAAACAGTTAAAAACCCAAAAAACTCAAAAACTTGCCAAACTTTGGATTTGTGCTGCTCATTGTGTTTGGGATGCTATTAGGGGATGGATCAACCATGTTAAGGTTTAATTCCTCCTTTTCCTCCTTGAAAGCTTTTACTTTTTGGTATTTTCTTTGTTGATATCTTCTTCACTGCCCTTTTCTGCCTTTCTGATATTTTCCTTTTGCCTCATTCACATTTGCCTCATAGCCTTGCTGCCATCACTGTTGATTCTTCATATGTTTGATTTCTCAAGGGCATCCTCTCCATTTATTTATGCATCCTTATTGTCTTCAGCATTGATATTTTCTGCCTCATCATTGCCAAGATTTTCACTGTCATTAGTCCCATTTCCCTTAAAATTATTTCTCTATTCCTTTATCATCACTGGTTTTTTGTTTCATTGCTTTTTTCTTCACTATTTGACTCATCATTGTTGCTTCCCTTATTTTAATTGACCTTACTAACATTTGCCTTCTCCTCCATTTACCTTTGATTGTGCTCATGCCTCTTTGGCCTTTCTTTATTAACTGCCACTATCTTGTAACCTTGTAGAACTTGCCTTAAAAGGACCTTAGGACTGCAAATGAAAATAAGGTGAATGGATAATGGAAAGAAAACTTTTGCAAGTGAATGGAAGAAATGAATGAAAGGAATAGATATGGTAATGGGCTCAGATGAAGGACAAATTTTCAATTCGTGCAATGAATCTTGTGGAATGATACTTTGTCTAGGGAGATGAAGTAAGCATAAATGCAATGATTTCAAGCTTGAGTTTTTAGGGATTTCTCCTTAGGATTTTAATTTATTTCAATGAAATCAACAAAAATCTTGAGACAGGATTTGAGGACATGTATGTACCCTCAAGGACATTTAAAAAACCTTGGCAGAGTGATTTGAGTTTAAATTAGGGTTGCAGGGTGTGGAGACGTTCTTGGTTAAAAGCACAGTGCCTGAACGTGAAATCAGGCAACAAGGGTGTAACGTTGTGCAAGGTTGAACATGGAGTTGGGTACTGAAATTGTAGCACCGTGCACAGGTTGAACGCATAGCGCTGTCGGCTGTCGGGCCCGTTAGGTCATGCTGAATGGCCAAATGCGCAGCGGGTGAACGTGGTGTTGGGTTGGGTGAGGGATGTGTCAGTCGGGTGAGTTGGGCGCAAATGGGTAAATGCGAAACGCCTACCTATAGGCGCGCTAATTTGTGGTCTCAAATCTAGGTGCGCAGCGTGCCTGGAATTTTCCATCTAGGTAGGCACACAGAGTTAGATTTTAGACCACCAATGCTTGATGAATCTAGGGAACATGGAAATGATTTGGCTTGTAGGAAACCCTAGATGGAAAATTGAGTTATAGGTGAAGGCAAAACAAAGTGTTGAGGTTATAGGCAGAAAAATAGAATATAGTTGAGTGGTACAAACCCATGAGGGGTCTTTAAGGAGTGGTGGGGTAAACATGGAATGGCCAAATAGTAAAATAGTGAAATTTTTTGTATAAGGATAATGAAGGCAGTGAGATTTCTAAAACTCTCAATATTCAGGAATCTTGTTTTTAGAAATCTATAACCAATATTTAGTCATCTACATATAGTAAAAAATTACTGATGATTAACAGTGGCTCCAATTGGGGAGGGCAGTTCCTTTTCAAGAGGTGTCCAGAACCTCATAGTTAAAATCTCTGAGTTTTGAAGATCATTGCCTTACTTGCACTTGGCAAATCTCTTTCCTTCATTTGTTGATGTTCCCTTGAAGCTATGATCTCAAAAATATGAAAAGAGGGGATTGCTTCAACATTAGTTATACCTACCCATCATTCTTTTCATAACATTTTTTCTTCACTTGGGTGCACTTGGAGTGGCAAACCCTTGAAATTATTTTATTTTTGAAAGCATAAAAAAATATCTACTTCTACCCTTATCACTTCCAAGAGTTTATATTAGGCTAATGAACTCTCTTATTCTCTACCTAGTCTATTCAGCTGTCAATATTAGGCTGTTTGACAGACTTCATCTCTAATCTACTGACATGAAATTGAAAACACGATTTAAACTAGGATTGAGAAATCTTATTTACCATGAGTTGTGGCATTGGGACAAGCTGCACATAGACATTATTTTTATACAAAAAAATTATAAAACATGAGGGCTGCGATTTATCATTTGTTAGGCATCCATATCTTTTTCCCTTTGGTTCAAATTTGAGCATTTAGAACCAACATCTTTTCTTCCTAATCTAACTTACTGACAAGTCAAGCTTACATGGTTTTGACAAGTCTTCTTCCATTAACCTATCAGTAGAAATTCAAAACCCGTTCAGCCATGATTAGGCCATATGAATGAACAAGAATTTTTTTTCTTTAAAAAGTAGTGGCATTTAGGCTTGCACACTTTCAACAATCACTCTTTTTTAGGTACGAGGCTGTACCTATTCTTTTCCTGCCTTCTTTTTCTTCTTTTTCCGTTTTTTGTGTTTTCATTCTTTGACAAAACAATCTGAAACTAAAGCTAGAAATATGCTCATAGTATTGAGCTTATTTGCACCTATCTATCCTAATATAACTTTACATGACATATATTCATTTGGTGAACTCTCTTTTCCAATACAACCAATCAAGTAGATGATTCCATGGGTGATTTTCATTTAGCTCTTTGAGTAACTGAAAAAATAAAAAAGCCACTCCCACCTCACTTGTGTTTGAGCAGTAGTGCCTAAAATATTCTTTAAACCTTGCATCAAACTGCTGCTAACATATTTTACTCCCTTTTCAAATGTCTCTAAGAAAACAACAAATGGATCTTGGAATAATACCTGACTTAGAGTAATTGAGAAATAGACTTCATTCAGGACTACTCCCTCCTCCACTTGGCTATGCTTGGATACATTTGAACAAGAAAATCCACCTCTTACTCATGGTCATCTATGCTAGAAGCCTGATCATATATTGCAATATTGTCCTCTAACAAAACGGATATGCTTTGATTGAGTGGGCTGAAATCTGTGTGAAGGCCATCATGTTGATGAGGAGGAGCACTCTTGTGATTACCAATCTTTAAGCCTTCATCTGCAATTTTAAATTCAATGGAACTTGGTGGCTGCAAATCTAAAGCTGAGGAGAATTCCATGTCCCAAATTATTTCCTCAACCACTTCAGGAATAGGTGTCTCATTTACAACTTTCTCAATAAGTTCATAATCTTCCCCAACCTCAACATCCAAACTGAAAGACTGCTAATTTCCAATCACATGAAAGTTATTTCTGATAGACTGAAATGAAGTAGAGCAAAGAGTCAAAGATCCTTCACTTACTTCCAATATTTCCAGACTTTCCTCATTAGTGTCATAGGTGACCTGTATTGGTTGATTACTATTTTCAGGCTGATGACATTAAAGTTCATCCCAAAAATCAACTGCTGATTGCTCTGCAAGATGAGATTTTGTTTGGAGAAAATAATCATCATCAGACTGATCAAAATTTGGAGAATCATCAACATAATTAATGTCACCAATCAAACATATTGGATTAGTAGGAAAATACATAGAAATGTTCTGTTCACATGAAGGTTTAGAGGCTGGCTACATGCTTAGAATATGATCTATTTCCTCTTCTGTTAAAAGAGGAGGCATATTTCTCTTTCTTTGGGCAGAACTACATCAGTTCTCTTTCTCTTGTAAAGGCTGATTCTGAGGTTGAATGTCTTCTTGGGCCTCGCACACAAGAGATGTTGAATCAACACTTATCCCTTTAGAGGGATCCTATGGATCTTCCTTTTCTTGACTGATTTCATCCTCAACCAACTCCTCTTGGCTGTTATGATAGATGTTTTGAGAATGGAATTCATGAATGGATGCTAAGAGGTCTTCAGGATGCAAATTTTCCAAATATTCATCAATATTTACAAGGCATTGTATGATATCCTGAGATTGATCACAAAAATTTTCAGCTAATGATAGGGATGGACAATTTTCTTTATAATGCTCATAGAATACCTTGTGGAGATCCTTTAAGGAGAAAAAACTAGTAGGTTTTATCAATTCATACCATTCCCTTGCTTTTCCTTCCAATGTTAGCATGAACATTTTCATAAGGAAGTCCTCATGCCATTCAAATTTTAACTTTCATACATGTATATGAAATTTGATGAGATGTAACAAGGGGTCATCAGTCTTTACATCTTGAAATGTAGGAAGGTTTTTGTACCAATTTATCTGAGGCATTTTGTGTGGGAACCAAGGGATGTGATCTTTGTTCATCGGAGCATCTCTCAGTTGTATCCTTGGATCCATGTCCGTAAATCAGAAAGGGTCACTACATCTCTTCAACCAGTCCAGAGTCTTCTACCACTGGAGTCTTTAAGTCTATTTAGAGTTGTGGAGTCACCAAGTGGATGATTTCAACTTTGTTGTCCACCATCAACATTATTAATGTATTCCTAGGGGAGTATTTGAAAACTAGTGGGATTAGTAAGCCTACTGGAGGCCAGTGCAGTCACTAGGTGGAGGATGTTTAATGTTTTAAGGATGTACTTGTTGTCCACCATCAACAACTGAATATCAATCTAAGGATGTTTGTGGGTTTTATGAGGTCCTAAAGAATACTTAGATTGTCATTGACCCAGAAAGTCCCACGGTGATCGCCATTATGTTAGGTCCCCGTAATTTGTCAGATTGGCAAGGAAAAATGTACAAGGGTAACATCAAACCAGTCTTTGGATTCCTAGGACCTAGCCTTCCTGGACTTAGAGATGGCTCTCTCTATGTTTGTGTAAAGGATGTGAACTTGATTGATTTTAGGGTTTTTATTTTAGGCTAGTTATTAGGCTTTAGGGTTTGTTTGTTTGTTTTGATTGGTTGGGTAGGTTGTCAAGGAAAACAGATAGAATAGGAGAGGTTTAGACCATTGGGCTATGGAGTCTAAAATAGGTCTAGAAAGGTACAAAAATAGTTCAAGGATGCTTCGGAGGGCAAGTTAACAAGGCTGAATGGATCTTCAAAGCTTAGTTGGGTGAAGTGAACATTAAATTGTGAACAAATTAGGGAAAAGGGCAATTAAGAATCCTTTGTCAAATACTTTAACAAGAAAGGCCTCTAAGAATACTATGCATGAAGACAAAACCAAAAACAAGACATACCATATTCCTTTTACCTAACCCTAGCAAGAAAAAATCAAGGGAATAATCTAGTAAACCCTAGAGAGTAGGGAACTCCTAACCTCTCCAACTATCTACCTTCAGGGAAATAAAACATGCAAGATAAACACATAGAAGAGATCAAAGAAGAAGGAATTCCTAAACATCATTGATCAGAGCTATAAATACCTCCAAGGTATCCTTTTAAGAATGGACAAAGGCCATGATCAAAACATAAAAATCTTTGGCTAAACGTAATTAGTGATACTTCAAAGAAATATCTTAAAAACAATGTTTAAATAACATAAAACAAGCAGGGATAACCATAAAAATATTTGATATCTACTATTTTGAATCATTCATAAGATAAACAAGCATAAGTGGGTCTAGAGAGCAACTAAGAATCCTCTAAACTGACCTAGCAGAGGAAAACATGAAAGCAAGAGAAGCAGATAGAGTTAATGAACTTTTGACAGCAAACCTTAAGCTAAAACTTCTGTTCTAATGTAAGGGAAGGACGAAAAAATATGTAAAACATAAGAGAATGAAAAAAAATGAGAAAAAATCACCATTATCCATGTTCATGAATCCTACAAAGTGCTTGGCTCCATTATTATTCAATCCAAAAGGATTACAAGGCTCCAAGGCCAAAAAATCTTTACAACTCAGAGTTTATGCTCAGTTCAACAAGAGAAAACCAACCAACAACCAACATGAACAATGAAGCCCTCATGCAGTATTTAACCTCAAAATGAGGAGGTGAGAAAGCCCTAGAGGCTTCTAGAAGCCATTAATTGCTCATAAATATCAATTTTGTCCTTAGTGACCTTGCAAAGCCCAAGGCACAAATATCTAAACAAATAAATGCAAAATATATTCTCAACCACATTTGGAAAGAAAATTGACATTTAAAGTCCCCAAAAACTTCCAAAATTTTTCCTAGTGTACTTTTTTGACTTTTGTTTGCCAGGGCACAACACTCAGATTTAAGGAAGCAATTTCCTAGCAAAGGGCGCAACACATGCACAAGAAAACTCGGTCACCTTGCAGCCAAGTTTTGAAGGAAATCCTGTTGAGTTTATTTTCTAGAACTTCCCTTGGTTTTCTGATTGGACCCCATTAACCTGTTCAAAAAGAAAAAATCCCAAGGCTAGTAAAGGCGCAACACATGGCTTGAAAACTAGGCAGAAAGGTGAAATTTTGGGTGTTTTTAACCCTTTTGGAGCACCAAATCAGCTCCAAATGACTTGAAATTTGGTGAGAATGTTGTCCTTGGCCTAAGGAAACCAAACATGGAAATTTTTCCTATAATGGATGCCTGAGGAAAAAGTGCAGTGCCAAGGGCGTTGAGCCCTTGGCCCTTAAAAACAGTCAAAAACCCAAAAACCTCAAAAACTTGCCAAAGTTTGGATTTGTACTGCTCATTTTGTTTGGGATCTTAGTAGGGGATGGATCAGCGATTTTTTTAAGGTTTAATTCCTCCTTTTCCTCCTTGAAAGCTTTTCCTTTTTGGTATTTTCTTCACTGATATCTTCTTCACTTCCCTTTTCTGCCTTTTTGATATTTTCCTTGTGCCTCATTCACATTTGCCTCATAGCCTTGCTGCCCTCACTGTTTGATTCTTCATATGTTTGATTTATCAAGGGAATCCTCTCCATTTCTTTTTGCATCCTTATTGTCTTCAACATTTATATTTTCTGCCTCATCACTTCCAAGATTATCACTGTCATTATACCCATTTCCCTTACTGACATTATTTCTCTATTCCTTTATCGTCACCAATTTTTTGTTTCATTGCTTTTTGATTCACTGTTTGATTCATCGTTGTTGCTTCCCTTATTTTCATTGACCTTACTGACATTTTCCTTCTCCTCCATTTATCTTTGATTTTTCTCATGCCTCTTTGGCCTTTCTTTCTTAACTGCCACTGTCTTGTAACCTTGCAAAACCTGCCTTAAAAGAACCTTAGGACTGCAAATGAAAATAAGGTGAAGGGATAATGGAAAGAAAACTTTTGAAAGTGAATGGAAGGAATGAATGAAAGGAATAGATGTGGTAATGGGCTCAGATGAAGGGAAACTTTTCAATTAGTGCAATGACTCCTGTTGGAATGATACTCTGTCTAGGGAGATGAAGTAAGCATATAAGCAATGATTTCAAGCTTGAGTTTTTAGAGATTTCTCCTTAGGCTTTTATTTTATTTTAATGAAATCATCAAAAAGCTTGAGACAAGAGTTGAGGACATGTACATACCCTCAAGGACATTTAAAAAACCTTGGCAAAGTGATTTGAGTTGAAATTACAGTTTGCAGGGTCTGGAGGCATTCTAGGTTAAAAGCGCATCACCTGAATGTGCAGTTGGGCAGAAAGGGCACAATGCCATGCAAGGCTGAACGTGGAGTTGGGTGTTGAACGCATAGCGCTGTGGGCTGTTGGGCCTATTGGGTCAGGCTGAACGGCCAAACGCGCAACTGGTGAACGTGGTGTCGGGTCGGGGGAGGGATGTGTCAGTTGGGTGAGTTGGGCGCAAACGGGTAAATGCGCAACGCCTACCTATAGGCGCGCTACGCAATGTAAGAATACACAGATAAAAATTCCAGGCACGCAGCACCGAGTATACTTGCCCAATTTCACTAAAAAACTTCAAATTCCTTCCCTCCTTAAGATTTTTAACTTATTGTAAGGCATCAATAACCCTTTTGAAGTGTTGAATGGGCCTTCCTGGACTTAGGGGTTTTAATTCATTATTTGAAATATACCTCCTAATGTTTTAAGCCCTTTCTCACTTTTTCCTCTTTGACCTCTTTTTTGCAGATGATAAAAATATTGAAATGGCCTTTTCCTCTTGCCCCTTGAGTTGACATCTTCACTTTATGTTTTCTTTGGGATTCAAACACACAACAGCATCTTCAAACTCTTTATTGACCTGTATTATGAATTCAAACTATGCCTTTTACCTTCTTTTGGCCACTGCTGAGTGTGGGTGACTTGAATACATGGATTTTCCTTTTCTCATTGATCTTCTTTACATCTTCCCTTTTTGAGACATTGAGGCATTTAACCTTGGAAAAAACTAGGATGTCACACACAACAGTCCCTTCAAATCTTCCTTCTACTATCATCATAGAGTTTTTAACCTAAACTTTGCTTATTTTAGGCCACTGCTGACTTCATGTGACTAAAGACACTGATTTTACCTTTCCTTTATTCTTTAAGGCATGATCAGTTTATTAAACAACTTTGTGATTCAACCACATAACAGTTTCTTCAAATCCTTGTGATTTGCATCATGAAATTCACCTCAACCTTTCACCTTTGCATCAATCATCTTTGAAATACCTTTCTTCATGTTTGGTTTTTGGTGTTCCTCCTTCAGGTCATTTGTGTAGTTTGTCACTGTTTGGTACTTTGCCGGACCTTCAAGCTCAAATACCCTAGTTTCTTCTTAAGCCCAACTGGTTTCCCTTTCTTCTGCTGTGAGTTATCTTGACTTAGGGAAAACTATCTACCTTTTCAATTCTTTCTGCTGATGGCTTTTAATACTCCTGTAAAGTGTCAAGCTAGTCCATTACCTCATGTGCAGACCTTGAAACTAAATGGTATTCCTCTTTGGAAATGATGACCTTAAACACATGAAACCCTAATTTGACCTAGTGGGAGTGTCCTTTGACTTGGTCTTTGAATAAAACCTGGTTTGGGGTCTTCAAGTGTAAAAACAAATTTTTTGACAAAGTGGAGAAATGAAGATCCAAAATACAATGTACTTGATTTATCTAAAGGGCCTACAGGGTTAGCTTTGAGACCACCAATGCTTGATGAATCTATGGAACATGGGAATGATTTGGCTTGTAGGAAACCCTAGATGGAAAATTGAGTTACGAGCGAAGGAAAAACGGAGTGCTGAGGTTGTAGGTGGAAAAATAGAATATATGAGTGGTACAAGCCCATGAGGGGTCTTTAAGGAGTGGTGGGGTAACCATGGAATGGCCAAATAGTAAAATAGTGAAAAATTTGGTATAAGGATAATGAAGGAAGTGAGATTTCTAAGGCTCTCAATATGAAGGAATCTTGTTTTTAAAAATCTATAACCAATATTTAGTCATCTACAGATAGTAAAAAATTACTGATGACTAACATGTTATACAAAAATTGTCAAGTTCCTTAGCCAATTTATTGTCTCCAGACAACCTGCCTCTATTGCACTATCCCTGCTGATAGCAATCCCTAAATGAATGAAATCTTACCTGCCTTGAATGCACAATCATCATGGGCACATCCAATGTGTGTGTGGTTGCATGTGTGCAACTGGATAATGTCACAACTGATAGTTTACTTCCATTTCACCTAGAACTCAACTAGGTCTCCACTGGATCTGGCATGCATGCAGTTAATAATAGTAAATCTTCAGTTGCATGTGATACCACTGATTATGAATTAATTAATAATTAATTCACTTGATCTCTCACTAGTGTATCTTCATTTACAACTATCACAAATGAGATTAACTCACTTAACTGAGTTAAACTACTTTACAACTTGCATAACTGCACTTCCAATTCTGTTACAATTTCGAATCACTCAGTTACAAATAAGTCAAGCTGCATATCCCACCAACCAACCACTTAACTTGAAATTCCTTTAGCTAACTGATTTTCCACTTCAGTTAACTATTTCCAAGTGTTCATTGAGAATACAATATAGTTTATTGTCCAATAAATATTAAGGGATAATAATAGTAGACATGCATCTATAAATATACATGCATTCTATAAATAGAATTTTCACATACATCTATAAATAGACATACACCTAAAAATATCCTGAGGCTCTATCCTAGTGTAGGTGCTTCATTTTCACTAGGTTCTTCTTGTTGAAACTCAACAGAACAAATACCCAGACTTATTTGTACCATTGTACGTTGGTTAATGACTTCTTCATTCAAATTATAATACTTTGCGAAAAACCCTGTACCACAACCTTGTACCATTGTGTGCTCAATTCTTTACTTCTTAATTCAAATTCTACAACTTTGCAAACAAATCTCTTGCATTAGATATGATTGTGACTAAACAAATGAAACAAGCTTGGAAGATGAAAAAAACACTATTGATTCTTTAAATAGACATGAAAATAAGACTCTTTAATTTTTAAATAAAGGTGAATAATCCTTTTACTACCATTTTTTCCAAAAAATTAGGGTCATTCTCTGCAAATCAATCCCAATACCAAGATATGATTGTGACTAAACAGATGCAAAAAACTTAGAAAATGAAAAAAAACACTATTTAATTCTTTAAATAGACATGAAATTAAGCCTCTTGAATTTTTAAATAAAGGTGAATAACCCTTTTACTTCCATTTGTTCCAAAAAATTAGGGTCATTTTCTCCAAATTAATCCTAATACCATGAAATATGAGTCAATGACCTTTTTTACCCCAAATGGGGAGGGTGAAATCATTATCATAAATACATATTCTTGTAAATTGGGGTGAATGGAAGGTTGTAACTCCTAATTTCAAGGGATATTTTTCTTTTTACCCTCTCCCTTAAAATAAGGTGGGCGACCTAAATTTTTTATAAAATACATTTGGGGTGATTTGAAATATAAATTTACTTTTTTACCATCTTGTAGAAACTTCTTTGAATAATGATTAATTATCACAGAGACAATCGATCACATACAATTTGAATTTATATGCAACACATAATCTCTTCCACTCTCAGATCAACTCAGATCATCACACATGCGGAAATAAAATCAAGCGATAACACATCAAATCATCATACACATTAACACAGTATGTATGGGGAAAGCTTATAGCTGAAAACCCCGCAGCTATTGTGTATATTATAATGGAGAAATCAAGTAACAAAATCAGTACAATACTCCTCACAAGTACTCAGTACTTTCTCATACAGTTACCCACAATCTAGCTCAGTTTTGAACAGGTTACTGGTTCAAAACTCACCGCCAATTGCCTTGCCTCTATTACGCAATCCAGGCCTGTCTATATAGAGATCCAAGGTTCGAATCTCCTTGGCTTGACTGCGCAATTGTCATGGAAAAATCCTCCAAGTGTGGTGCAAATCTCACGCACAACTGATGTCGCCACTGATAGCTAACTCCACCCTTTCATCTACCTCTTTCACTGGTCTCCACTGAACTGATCATGCACTGTAGTGAACTGATGTGTTCTTGGGTTGAATAATGAGTTACTAATTAATGAATTAAATAATATTTAATTCACTCCACTCATAACTAATTGATTAGCTAGTTAAACTAATCTCAACTAGTTCAACTAAAATAAGCAGAACACAACTCCACTATCTGTCTCATTAACTCCACCAAACTTCTGCCACTGAAGTCCTAACTGAAGTCAACCATGCATGATGCCATCAAACCCTTGGGAATAGCGTAATTCCTCTGTCAGATGCATGAGCCACTTCCAAGGCTCGAACTGAAGTGCTCCAAGAGAGTAAAATGAAGTTTATAGTCTAAATATTATTAAGGGTAAATAATATTTGACTTCCCTATTTTAAGGAGAGGCAGTCTAAAAATAGACTTCGACCTATAGGTCCAAAAAATAGAGTCCCATATATTTTTTACCAACATGACCAATACTCCAAGAATAACATACTGCAATCCCCGGACCATGCTCCATATGTCTAAAAATAGACATAGTCTAAAAATAGATTTTGCTCTAGAATTTGCCTACGGGCCCACTTAGTGAAGGCGACTTCATTTCACTAAGCTCCATCATCTTGCTGCATTTTCAACACTCCCTCTTAGCAAGATATGGATTATCTACAACCCCTATCCTGCCTCTGTGGAATTCGAACTTGCTCCTGGTGAGCGCCTTCGTCAGGATGTCGGCATCCTGATCCTCCGTGGGAACATATGAAAGCATCATGATTCTCCGTTGAACACAATATTTGATATGATGGTACCTGATGTCGATGTGTTTGGATCTATCATGAAATACTGGATTAGCCAAGAGTTTAATGCAACTCTGGTTATCACAATAAATCACAGTAGGCTCCAAATGCGACCCGAACAATCCGACGAGGATCTTCCTCATCCAAATAGCCTCGTACGATGCTTTATTAGTAGCCTGTGCTCGGCCTCTCGCCCAGGCCCAGGTGCCACGGATCTGCAACTACTGCTTTATTGCCGGAGAGCTGTTTGTCAACCCAATGCGAAAACTCTCTGGATGTGCTCTTAAGTGGTTGAGCCTCCCTGCCCAGTACGCATCCGGTGAAGCCGGAAAGCTTCGCTCCATCCTCCTGTCTGTACCATAGACCATATCCCGATGTGCCTCTGATATAGCGCAATACATGCTTGCCCACCTTCCAAAAGAGCTTCGTAGGCTTAACCATAGCTTGCGAAAGCTGGTTAACTGCATAGCATATATCGGGTCATGTATTGACCAGATACATAAGCGACCCCACCAACTGTCGATAGACAGTGGCATCCACTACCTCCGCTGAAGTAGCATCCTCCTTCCTCCAACCACCGGGAAGAGGAGTGTCAACAGGCTTGCAGCCTTGCATGTTGAACCTCTCCAGAATCTCCCGGGCATACTTTCCCTGAGAAACAAACAGTCCTCCGCTGCGCTGCCAAATCTCCAATCCTAGGAAATAATGAAGGATGCCCAAGTCCTTCATCTCAAACTCTCGTGCAATATCCTCCTTGCATGAAAGTATCAACTGCTCATCGCCAGTCAAAATCAGATCATCTACATACAATACGATGATCAACAGCTTCCCCTCCACCACAATCTGGTACAGGTTTGGATCTGCCTCACTCTTGGAGAATCCAAGCCCGGTGAAGTAGATGTCTATCCGAGTGTACCAAGCACGAGGTGCTTGCTTCAGCCCGTACAGTGCTCTCTTGAGTCGGCACACATGCGACTCACTGCTGAAGATCTCGAAACCTTCAGGCTGCTCTATGTACACCTCCTCAATAACTCCATTGAGGAACGCAGTCTTCACATCCATCTGATGAATGTGCCACCCCATCTGCGCTGAGAGAGCAAGGATCGTCCGTATGGAAGAGTACCTTGCGACAGGTGCAAAAGTCTCCTCATAGTCAATCCCCTCGATCTGTGAAAAACCACGGGCGACAAATCTCGCCTTGTACTTCTCCACACTCCCGTCAGCCGCCTGCTTCACTTTGTAGATCCATCGCGAACCCACCACTGATTTCCCACCGGTCTTGGGACAATCTCCCATGCACTGTTCCTGACGATCGAATCATATTCTTCGATCATGGCATCAACCCATGCGGGTTCCTCCACAGCTTCCTCAAAAGAGGATGGCTCCGTCACAACACATTGACTCACAAGAGCCATGTATCCAGTGTACCGATCCGGTGACTTCCTCTGTCTGCGCTGTGCTGTAGGTGGTCCTACAACCTTCTCTGCATCTCGAGCCAGTCGCTCAGCTTCTGTAGTGCGCATGCGCCCTCTGATGGTTGGCGCTACATGGGTGGTTTCTTCCACCTCCTGAACTTCCT